>CM030180.1:1840548-1970548 GCA_017639675.1 Aplochiton taeniatus
ACACACTCTTTTCCCTGTTTTCCCTTCCCCCACACACACACACACACACACACACACACACACACACACACACACACACACACACTCCTAGTGACGCCCTCTGCTGAGTCTCACACAACGCAAGTGTTCGTTGACGCTCCAGAGACACAAAGGGAGACATAAAGAGGTATTCAAGAGGCCGGCTGATAGAGAGAAACACACCCCTCCCCTATGCAACCACACACACACACACACACACACACACACACACACATGATCAGAGCTGTCTGATCAGTCACAACACTGCTGTAACACACACACACACACACACACACATGATCAGAGCTGTCTGATCAGTCACAACACTGCTGTAACACACACACACACACACATGTTTAGAGCTGTCTGATCAGTCACAACACCACTGTAACACACACACACGCACACGATGCGTCACAACACCGCTGTGTACGACGTGGACGGCAGCCGCACTGAAGGAGGAGGAGCGCTCGGCCCCCCGTCAGCAGAGAGGACACACTGCGCGGACCAGGGAGTGTGTCCTGGTAGAAGGACACGGACCAGGGAGTGTGTCCTGGTAGAAGGACGCGGACCAGGGAGTGTGTCCTGGTAGAAGGACGCGGACCAGGGAGTGTGTCCTGGTAGAAGGACACGGACCAGGGAGTGTGTCCTGGTAGAAGGACGCGGACCAGGGAGTGTGTCCTGGTAGAAGGACACGGACCAGGGAGTGTGTCCTGGTAGAAGGACACGGACCAGGGAGTGTGTCCTGGTAGAAGGACGCGGACCAGGGAGGTGTGTCCTGGTAGAAGGACGCGGACCAGGGAGTGTGTCCTGGTAGAAGGACGCGGACCAGGGAGTGTGTCCTGGTAGAAGGACGCGGACCAGGGAGTGTGTCCTGGTAGAAGGACACGGACCAGGGAGTGTGTCCTGGTAGAAGGACACGGACCAGGGAGTGTGTCCTGGTAGAAGGACGCGGACCAGGGAGTGTGTCCTGGTAGAAGGACGCGGACCAGGGAGTGTGTCCTGGTAGAAGGACGCGGACCAGGGAGTGTGTCCTGGTAGAAGGACGCGGACCAGGGAGTGTGTCCTGGTAGGAGGACTCCACTGCCCGCCTAGCTGGAGGCCCATACTTAACCGTGGCCCTGGCACTTCCATTACCCTTCCCAGGGCAGGGGGGGTTATCGTATAGCCAGGGTGACCTAGCCCCGCTCTGACCGCCACCCCCGGGGGGTCAGATTCATTAGAGGGCGTATCGCTGAGGGCGCTCTTCTGACTGGACGGGCAGACTTTAGGATGTGAAGATGGAGGGGGGGAGGGGGGGGGGGGGGGGACTGTTGGCGTATGCACATCCATATTGGAGAAGGTCACATAGATATATTCTAATGAATGCACACGTGAGTGGACACACACACACACACCCACACACACATACAGAGACACACACACACACACACACACACACACACACATACAGAGACATACACTCTCTCACACACACACACACACACACACACAGCAGCAGCAGTTACTGTTAAATCCTCTCTCCGTCGCCAGCTTCATTCCTAACCTTCAATTAACCTCTCTCATGAAAGGATGGATGGAGTCTGTGTGTGTGTGTGCGTGTGTGTGTGTGTGTGTGTGTGTGTGTTCTCTCTGAAGTACGGGTCTGCCTTTGTCTCTGCATGTGTGTAAGAGAGTGCGAGTGCCTCCCTTGCGTTGGTTTGAGTGCGTGTGTGTGTGCATGTGCTCAGCCCACAATCGATACTCCTAAGTCCCCCTCATCACATTGACATTCAGCAGAGGAGGACACAAGCCAGCGTAGCCTCAACACATTTTCCCCTCCAGACAGAAATGGACGTGCCCTAGACAGAAATTCTTTCCAAAAAAGAAATTATTTCGGTCTGAAATTTAGGTTCACCTCCCCTTTTAAAACATATTTACTCAAGCGAAAACACCTAGCTTCCAGCAGCTTAAACACAGCAGCCCAGACACTAGCATTTCCCTACCCATAGTCCTACCCCAACAAGCAGGAGCCATTCTGCCTGCACATTTTCCGTGACAGGTCCTTCTACTTAACTCTAAAGAGATCCACAGTCCTCCACCTGGTCTGTGGTCAAACGCCTGGCTACGCTCAGAGACGGACCACAAGGCCTTGAGATGCATAGAGGCTCTGGCTTGTGGGGGGGGGGGTTGATGGCTGTGTTTACGTCAAGGGCCAATTAGCAGCATGCAGCACGGAAGGTACTAGAAGGGCCAGGGTGCCGTCACTGCCATGAAGGTGGGGCGTCACACACAGCACCATGCACACACACACACACACACACACACACACACACACACACACACACACACACACACACAGCACCAAGCACACACACACACACACACACACACACACACACACACACACACTCAGCACCAAGCACACACACACACACACACAGCACCATGCACACACACACACACACTCAGCACCATGCACACACACACACACACTCAGCACCAAGCACACACACAGACACACACACTCACACAGATAGAGGCACACATTAACCACACTCAGAAACATCCCCCCCTACACGCACACACACAAAAACACGCCCAGTACTTCTCCACCCACACAGACACACACACACACACACACACACACACACACACACACACACACACACACACACACACACACACAAACACACTCACACAGATAGAAGCACACATTAACCACACTCAGAAACATCCCCCCCTACACACACACACACACACACACACACAAAAACACGCACAGTACTTCTCCACCCACACACACACACACACACACACACACACACACACACACACACACACACAGTACCTCTCCACCCACGCACTAGCATCCATGCTTCCCCTAAAACGACCAATCTTACCGATAAATCTTCCCCTCAATCTAATCCCTCGCTCGCATTCTTGTGAGTGAGTGGACCCGCCATCGACTGCCCGCTAAACCCCCCCCCATCCACCCCCCCACCCCCACCCCCACCATTTGCAAGTCAAGTACCCGACTAAACGTTCAGCAGAGACAGCCATGAACAGATAGAGTCTCCCCCGCTGCTCCAGGCGGCCATTGATAAAGGCAGAGTGAAACCAACTAAAACAAGGCGCTGCCCAAGGCCTGTCAGAGACTCCCAGGGCTGAGCAGGAGGGGGGCCCTGGGTGTGAGGGCACACAGGGGGAGCCTGGGGCTGCTGCCATGGGGCTGTCAGAGACTCCCAGGGCTGAGCAGGAGGGGGGCCCTGGGTGTGAGGGCACACAGGGGGAACCTGGGGCTGCTGCCATGGGGCTGTCATTGGATCTTCCACAGGTTAGGCTAACTGAACCTAACTGAACCAAAGGTGACCTGAAGCCCAACGGAAACCATGGCTCTTCACTAGAAGGCTCCCATCTTTATGGGGAAGTGTTGCTCTGCCAGTTAGCTTGTCTTTGAACTAAGACCAGAGGCAGCAGCAACGGCGGATGGGAGAGACAGTAGACCTGGAAGAAGCCAGCCTCCTGTTGCTGTGCGTCTCCCCGCCTTGGTTCCCTGGGGCCGGGGCTAAGAATAGAGGTCCACTGCTTGGTTTGGAACAACAGCGCTCAGGTCCCCGCAAAGAAAAACCGCAGTTGAGGGCGAGGCCCTGAGGAGCAAACAACCAAACGAAAGCCTGCCACTGGGGTGGGGGGGGGTTTACCCCGGGCATTGGCATCAGCAGCCGGACCAGACAACAGAGGAGCAGGTTTTGTTGTATCATTTCTCTTTCGTCCTGCCTCTGTGTTCGGGTTTGGCTACGGGCTGGGCGGAGCAGAGCTCCCCTTGTCTGAGCATCTCTGTCTGGCAGAGCGAGTCGCCCCCCCCCCCCCCCCCCCACCCCACCTCCCGTCGCCTTCCAACCCCCCCGAGGGAGGCCCTGGAGGACTTCCAGCCTGTCACTCTCACGCACAGGCATGTGAACTGAAGGGGGAGGAATCCTTGGAAAGCGAGGGGGGGGGCTCGGAGCAGACCAGGGCAAGGGGGGTTGTTATGGTGATCTGAGCTGAACGTTTCATGCGCAGACCTATGGGTTCCAAAGGTTTGGCTGAGCTGAACGTGTAGGTGAGACGGCGGGCCTGGACTGAGTCAGCACTTAACCACATCCTTTCTCTCCATTGATGTGTAATCTGGTGTAAATAATTGTATGAGTGCGTGTGTGTGTGTGTGTGTGTGTGTGTGAGTGAGAGAGAGAGAGAGAGAGAGAGAGAGAGAGAGAGAGAGAGAGAGAGAGAGAGAGAGAGAGAACGAGGGAGAGAGAGAGAGAGAGAGAGGGAGAGAGGGAGAGAGAGAGAGAACGAGAGAACGAGGGAGAGAGAGAGAGAGAGACAGAGAGAGAGACTTCGCTTTATTCTGAGACGACACATGCTGTATTGTCTGGAGGACACACACACACACACACACACACACACACACACACACACACACACACACACACACACACGTACACACACACACAAACCATGAACGCACAAGAGAGCATCACCAATCAACAATCCACCCACAAAAAGCCTGCCCTGCCGACCAGAAAATCTTCCCACTTCATCTGTCCACGCTATTCAAATCTAAAGGGGGAGCTCAACACCTTGGACTGCCACAGAACGCTGTCCTCACGGCAGGTTCAACCCCGGCGAGAGAGAACACGTTTTGATGATTTCATTTGGCATGCTCGGCGTCCCGTACCAGAGGTCGATCATTATCAGCAGTGGGAGAGAACAAAATGCTTTCGCCGGTCTCCATCGACGGATGTAAAAAAACTAACCAAAAAAAAAGGGCTTCACAGGGCTAGAGCGAGGTATCAAATGAGAGCTAGAAAAGAGGAGAGGAGATCTCCACTGTAGTGGTTGCTAAGCCTCTCTGCTTTGATCAGTACAAAGGCATCGATGATGTTCCGGACTCCACCGGCTCCTAATTAAGGAGAGAAGCCATCAGATTATTTTCCGGATAGTCGATGCGATTGTAGCAGTGGCGCCGTGCTTTGCATGGCAAACCTCACAGGCCTTTGACCTGGTCTTAGAAACACCCTGAAGGGGAGAGTCGACTCGAAATGAAAGAGATTCCGAGCGAGATAGTGGGTGTGTGTTTGGATCTGCGTAAGTGTATATTTCAGCCATTGTGTAATATTTCGAAGGGAGTGTGTGTGGATGTGTGTGTAAGTGTATATTTCGGCCATTGTGTAATATTTCGAAGGGAGTGTGTGTGGATGTGTGTGTAAGTGTATATTTCAGCCATTGTGTGTAATATTTCGAAGGGAGTGTGTGTGGATGTGTGTGTAAGTGTATATTTCAGCCATTGTGTGTAATATTTCGAAGGGAATGTGTGTGTACGGGAAATCAATGAAGGCGGAACGAGGAGTTGTATCCAGATGCAGATTGCATGTGAGCCTTGAGAAACGTGCACATAAATACATTTCTTTGCTGTTTACTGTCAGCCAGCACGCCAGCTGACAGACTGTAAATGCCTCAAACACTTCCCAGTAAACGATCAGTCTTGAAGGGAACAAGGAAATCCATTGATGGTGGCCGGGTTCACGTAGTTAAGGTGAGCATTCTTTCGGTTACTGTAATCGAATTTCACTCACGTTACTTATTTTCCACTTGAGTGTCCCGGCCAGGAAAAAAAGTGGGGGAGGAGACCCGGAGAGGGTTGAGCTGAAGCGGCATGCGAGCCAAGGAATGCACAAGGAAAATAAAGAGGTAGAAAGAAGAAAAACAAGGGGAGAGCGAGGGAGAGAGCAAATCAATACGTTGCCTTGAAAAGACGCCTACACCAAAGGTGCAATTATGCTAAATGGGTTTTGTTGACGCGGCAGTGGCCACGGAAATTTGCGGCTCGCTCGCTCGCGGCATCGAGCATGAGCCAAATTAAAACATTACGACTCCAGGGAACGAAAAAACGGCAAACCATCTCACAGGAATTGGCTGTCCCTGGTGCTATTGTGGCGCTGTTTTTTTTAATGGACGCACAAGATGACATGAAGGCACAACAAAAGGCTCCACGTTAAAAGTAGGCCTTTCTTCTCTCTCATGCAACCCCGAGCTGTCATTGTCCCCGAAACATGATCTCATTCCTCCCTGGAAGCACTTTCCCCCTTAACACAAGGCCTCGCGGAGCTGTCAGATCTTCAGGTATAAAGTAGCAGGGACGCACCAGTAATGGGGGTTCAGTCAACATGAGGAAGAATGAATAATGCACACTGATTACAGATTCGTGTTCCCGTCAAATAACAGACCTTGAATGAAGTAGTGCTTGGAGTACTTTGGGTATCAAGCACTGAAGTCAACTATTTTTGGATTGGAATCCACCCCCCCCAAGTTAAGACTCCAAACTTCCATATAGGAGGGAGTCAACAGAAACCTTCCTATAGTGCCACCCATCTAGGCTCCCCTTCACCGTCTCCATGTTCTCTGGGAAACTTCAAACGCACTGGAAAAGGATGGGAGCCCCAGCACAGCAGCTGGAGCAAGGGAACAAATAGTCCAGGCCCCAGATGAAGGGAGGGTGGCGGGGGTCTTGGGTAGTGTGTTTGAAAAGCTGCGGAGGGCCACAAGTCTTTGAGGCGTGGCGAGTTAAAATAGCGAGCGTGCTGACTGAACACCCAGTAAACACTTTAACAAGGTTAGTCCAAATAAACTGCAGCATGCTGCCACTGTAATATTCCTGGCTTCAAGTCTACCGCCACTGGCTTTTTTTCCCATTTATCTGGAGTGGGCTTCTCTTCCGAAGACCTGAATAGCAATGGTACAAGACTGATCTGCGCAAAAGTAGGCTCCTCGGAGAGACTAGCTTGTCGGAAGGCAGTGAGTCCTTGCTTGTCAAAGCGTCGGCCTCCCGCAAAATGGGAGCCGACGTCTGAAGGACAAATTGACAGTGTTCCGTGACACTTGCTGCCCGATTTGGAGAGGCGCCGTGTTACGGATGGTCTCCACACGGATTGATATGAACCGTAGGGATCAGCAAACTACGTTCCCCATCATGCATCACTTCCCCAGTGAACGTCAGGAGGGATTTGACAGGAGAGAGGGCGGGCTTGGCGGCTGTGAATCACCCCATTAAGAGCCGGGCTGACACATTCCCCACAAAGGAATCAGCTAATGTCATAAGACATCAGCCAACTCCAGGTGGAGTGCTCTCAGGGTGACGGACCGCTGCAGATAAAAGCAATGGGGGAGAAGAAGGGAAAACTCACCTGGCTTCACCTATGACACTTATCTCTTTGAGGCGCCGACAATTCGGTGAAGGAGCACCTGAGATTGCGACCGTGAAACCGCCACGAGCCAAAATGGAGGCTAAGTGCAAACAGAAAAGCCGGCTCAACAATGCTGCTGGAGCAAACACCGACGCACTGGAAAGTGAACTGGGGCAACCAAAGCCTTGTGAGTGGCCAGGGCCTGCCCCGACCGCTGGAGCAGATAATACCTTCAGAGGAGAATAGCCACCCCGGAACACCTGTCATCTCTATTACAACTCCCCCGTTTCCCCCTGTTGGTGGCGGCTAGCCAGCGTCCCTCTCAGAGGTCACCCAAAAGACAGACGCTGTAATGGAGGACGGAGGAAGGAGGGAGAGGCTCTGGGGATACGAATACATTAAAGCCTGGGGGGGGGGGGGGGGGGGGGGGGGGGGGGGGCTCTGGGGATACGAATACATTAAAGCCTGAGGGGGGGGGGGCTCTGGGGATACGAATACATTAAAGCCTGAGGGGGGGGGGTCCTCTGGTCCTGCTGTTGTTTCACCGTCTAACCGTGAGGGTTAGGGGTCGGTAGGGGTCGGGTGCCTACGAGGTGCTCCTGGGGGGTGGGATCCTTCCCTGTCCTGCCCCCCCCCACCCCCACCCCCCCGTGCAACAGGCTGACGTGCTAATCTGGGAGCACCGCGGGGGCGCCGTTAAATCGGGACGGGGACCACATCAAAAGCGTAGATCGAGCTGCGAGGTCCGCCCAAGCTATCTGTGGATCTAGCTCGTGTTCCCCCCCCCCCCCCCCTCGCCAGCCGTCTAATGGGCCCTCTTGTCAGTTTCCCATGCTCTCCCTTCCTCATTTGTTCCCCCTCCCTCACTCTCTAAACCCCTCCTTGCCTCCATCTTCCCCTCTCCTTCACAGGACGGGCAGGGCTTGATTCTCGGCGGATTCTGCCATTTTTCTTCTTTTTCTTTTCTATTTTTCTTCTTTTTCTTTTCTATTTTTCTTCTTTTTCTTTTCTATTTTTCTTCCTTTCTCCCCTTCCGCCTCTTCTGTCTCCCCCTCCCTCTCCCCCTTTTCTATCTCTCTCTCACGTTCCCTTATCCTTCAAACCAAATGATTGGTATTAGGGATTGTGTGGGTGTGTGTGTGTGTGTGTGTGTGTTTGTGGGGGGGGGGGGGGGTTATTTAAGGAACAAACTCAGTTTTCTGTGACTCGGGTCGACCTTTTCTCCGTGATGGACCTCATAGTGACCAGTACTGTGGGGAAGAGTGGATACACATTTAAGTCTACACTCAGCATTATTCAGCCCTCTGGGACCTCTGACTTTCCTCAGGAGGAATAATTGAAGGGAATATGACTGGGGGCCATAGTCCCCTAGAGAGTAGGACAGGGGAGCAGGTGACCCTGTGGCACAGTACAGGCTGGCGTGGGCTGGCCCCAGGCCCCAGGACCCAGGCTGGCGTGGGCTGATGGATCGCTGGCCCCAGACTGCGTCTCCGCTCCCTGGCCAGTCCTCCATTGTCCACCCTCTGTGGGGTACTCTGCCCGGCGACATACCATAATATACGGACGCCGTTGGCCAGAACACAAACACAAACGACAGTTCTGTTAACGCCCGGTGGGTGGAATGATGCTTCCTGGAGTGTGCCGTGCTCAACTCAAATGAGGAAATAAATGATTGGCTGCCAACTCAAAGAAATACGACTGAAAACCCAAATAAAGCCAGCCCTCGTCAATAGGTGCCACTCCACTTTTCTTTATTCACGTAAACAAACTAAAGTGGTATTAGGCCCATTGGCGAGTGCTGGCTGTAATTTGGTTGTCAGCTTTTATGAGTGAACCAGGGTGAAACACATTTTCCCATGGAGCGTTCGCATGATCTTTGTGTATGCTTTGAATCTTGTTGACATGTAGACTTTAGCCGATGAGAATCCGTTCTGTGATTGCAGCTTTCGTAAACAAGCTTGGGAGAGGGCTTTGATTCGTGGTCTCTCACGGCTGTCTGGACGGCTCCTGGGCTGTGTAGCCGCAGAGATGGACAACGTCTGGAAGCCACAGCAGGAGCACGGCTCTCTCCTCTCTCTCTCTCTCTCTCTCCGGTCCCCACCGTCCCCATAAACCACAGGGTTCAAATGCATTACAGCTACAGCACTCTGGACCGATTCCTCTCAGATTACACGTAGTTAATGAAGCGGCGCACACAGCCTCCTCATTAAGCACAATCCCATGTGAGTGCACAGTCGCCTGGGTGGAGGAGGCCGGCAAACAGACCAGGGTTTTAACACCATGTGCTTTTTGCCTCCAGAACCGTCTGCTTGAGTGATGCAGATGATCCACCAGGGGAGAGAAAATCTATACGTTTGGCGTGAAATTCCCTCTTTGAAGTTCAAACTTCAGGTTTGGGGGGAGAAAAGAAGCTGACTTCAAATCGCTGGGTTTCTCCTGGCTCTCGTTTCCGCACAGGGTTGTCAGCGTGCTCATCCAGAAAGGCAGGACTGGTGTGGAGAAGACAACTTCAAAGCCCGTGTAAGACACAAAGACTTTAAAACCCTTAAAACACCTAGCAATGCACGTTTCCGTTTCAGACCCTCTTTCATATTCTCATCATCACAAGGTCGTGTATTTCAAAATGTTTCCCTCAAAGTCACATTTTAAAAGACAATCCTACAATGTGAAGGATAAATCGAAATCTATCTACAAGTCCTTAGTCTTAACACAAGGAGCCATCAAGGGCCTTCATTGTTCTTTTTCACATCTAGATACCATTAGTGCTAAACAGAGGCAAAAGGCCACCATTAATCACTTTTAAAGCCTCTTTCTCTATCCCCGTCTCTCTCTCTCTCTCTCTCTCTCTCTACCTCTCTCTCTCTCTCTCTACCTCTCCCTCCCTCTCTCTTTCTACCTCTCCCTCTCTCTCTCTTTCTCTACCCCTCTCTCTATCTCTCTTTCTCTACCCCTCCCTCTCTCTTTCTCTACCCCTCTCTCTCTCTTTCTCTCTCTCCCTCCATCCCTCCAATACAAAGCAGTCCTTTGCGGTAAAATTTGTTTCCATGCCATCCCCTTTAAGGCGTTGGCTGAACAAAACCCCTCTTTGATTTACAATGGAGGGGCCCGGCTTCTTTATTAGCTGGCCGTGTTCTGTGCCCCTGGGAGAGACCATTCCTCCCACATGGGGGTGAATGCCTGAGGCGGCCATGCTTCTCACTGTGTGATAAAATAACATGCTCAAAATGATAGATGCAGTGTTTGGCGTTGATGTTTGGTCATGTTTTTTTAATATCCCAAAACATAGCAAAAGTTGGCCAAATGTTGAATTAAGTTTTTACCTTATTGTGTAGAAAAGGTAATTTTTTGGTGTGGTTTTTCTTTGCGCGTGAACAATGATTTGGGCAAGCTCTAAATGACAAATGAATGATCACATCCAGTGTGTCTCCTGCCGCTTGCTGTAGTCTCTCCATTGTGCTAACAAGCTAAAGGAAACTGACATGGATTAACGGGCTGCCGTCTTTCAAGTTGTCCAGCCCTGGCACAAACCCTGGCCCCAGCAGCTGGCAGGAGAAGCCGCGGCCATCTTGGAGACAGCCCCACTAGGCTCACCCTGACGGCTGGTTTGGCTTTAGACACTTCGTCTCATGCTGCCTCCGCACAGATCCATCAGGGCACCTTCATCTCAACGCATATGGCACGGCTCCTTGTGTCCCCGGTCGCCTCCTGCTCCAGCCAGACTCCCCGTCCCTGGGTTACCCCTGCCCTCTCTGCAGGGCTCCTCAGCCCAGGGCGGGGGGGGGGGGGGGGCTACATTTTGGCTGTCCCCGCCTGAGTCCTGCCTTTGTTTCCCCTCCTGTTCCCCCCCCCCCCCTCCCCCGACCTCCACCCGCAGAGAATACAGATTGGGGGCCGTGGGTCCACATTAGGGGCCAAAGCAGAGCTGAGATCATCAAGCCCCCCCCCCCCCCTCCTTCATCCCATATGCTGTCCTGGAAGGTAGATTATTCATAAATAAGTGGAGCCGTCGCCAGGGTTCATATTTGTATATCTCGCTCGCCCAACTGTGAGGTGTGTCGGGGCGATCCCTCCTCCTCTGGCCTCGTGGGGTCCTAGTGCCTCTTCACACACACCCCGGGCCTCCTCAGCCATCGCCGCCGATGACAAAGTCTGGCTATCCGCTCCGTGCATTCACTATAGGACTGATGGCGTTGCTGTCACGCATGATGCAAAGCTAATCCAGCCAATACTAGCTTGAAAGATCCTCTATTTGTTCACGCTATCTCCCAGCATCAACAGCAAACAGACAGGGGAAGATAACAACCCATTTATGTCCCTGTAAACTTTAGCTTCCCTGTATCCCTCCCCTGCTCGTCCAATTCCCCCTTCCCCGAGACAAAGCAGCAAGCCACACTCCCCTGCTAGCTCAATGGTAGACACCAAGGTCACACGCCACACTGAGGCCGTGGTAAGTTAACATTACACGGCAGGGGGGGGGGGGGGGGGGGGGGGGACTCTCAGGGGGGGCTGAAAGGTGTCATTAGGCCTCTCTTCTCCATCTTGAAACGATGGCTGTCCCATACTGTCCTCAGTGGTCCACTTGAAACAAAGACACGTTTAAATAGGTCTACTGCCACGGACAATCTTCCTGTTTACAGAAACCACCTCAATTAAATGAAAGTCTTCCTGTTTACACAAACCACCTCAATTAAATGAAAGTCTTCCTGTTTACACAAACCACCTCAATTAAATGAAAGTCTTCCTGTTTACACAAACCACCTCAATTAAATGAAAGTCTTCCTGTTTACACAAACCACCTCAATTAAATGAAAGTCTTCCTGTTTACACAAACCACCTCAATTAAATGAAAGTCTTCCTGTTTACAGAAACCACCTCAATTAAATGAAAGTCTTCCTGTTTACAGAAACCACCTCAATTAAATGAAAGTCTTCCTGTTTACACAAACCACCTCAATTAAATGAAAGTCTTCCTGTTTACACAAACCACCTAAATTAAATGAAAGTCTTCCTGTTTACACAAACCACCTCAATTAAATGAAAGTCTTCCTGTTTACACAAACCACCTCAATTAAATGAAAGTCTTCCTGTTTACACAAACCACCTCAATTAAATGAAAGTCTTCCTGTTTACAGAAACCACCTCAATTAAATGAAAGTCTTCCTGTTTACACAAACCACCTCAATTGAATGAAAGTCTTCCTGTTTACACAAACCACCTCAATTGAATGAAAGTCTTCCTGTTTACACAAACCACCTCAATTCAATTCAAGTCTTCCTGTTTACACAAACCACCTCAATTAAATGAAAGTCTTCCACCGCACTATTCTACCCAGCATACCATAGATATGGGGGTATGGGGGGGGGGGGGCAATATTCTCTTGGGTTGTGATAATCTCCAAGATGCAGGATCTCTCTAATTGCTTGGATGTCATCACTTTTTAATCGGGATTATCCGTCCAGAGTTCATTTTATTAGATTTTTTTATCATTCCTCCCTGCCCAATTCCATTTCCCCAAAGTGTTGGTTTGTTGCTTTATTTAAAAATGTATGCAGTGTGGAGAGAAAAGTAGGGTAGGAGCCAAGGTGGCCATGTATGCCATCCTATCTCTGTGTGCAGGGGGCGGGGGGAGGGGGGGTAAATGTCACTGTCACAACTGGACAGGTGGCTTTAGTTGGAGTGTGGCCCGAGGTGCTGGATGTACAAGCACAGTTGCGCGCACCCACCCACCCACCCACCCTGTCTATCTCTCCCTCTCTCACGCCACTTCAGAGGGCAAAGGTTGCCCGGAACATTCAGCACCCTCCACAAACAAAATGTCGGAAACAAAAGATTCCCTTTGAAACCACCGAAGGAAGTGTTATCTCCCTGTCAGGCGGAGTATGAACAGGGGCACCCTATATTTACACAGAGATGCCATCCTCCAGTTCCAGAGCGGCTCCAAAGGTATCCTGGTTCTGTTTTTCCTTTCTTTTTCTTCCCTGCCCTGCGCCACGCTCGTCTTTCCTCGGTGCCTTGGGGAGACAGCCGGGGCGATGCACGGCACAGCAGAAACAAAACGCGGCCCAGCTCGCGTTCACCCTCTCTCTCGCACACATCGCCGGTGCAGTGCAATTTGTGTAGCTAGACTGAGGCACATGCCCTTTTGAATAAAAGAAAAAAAGAGAGAGGGAGAGAGAGAGAGAGAGAGAGAGAGAGAGAGAGAGAGAGAGAGAGAGAGAGAGAGAGAGAGAGAGAGAGAGAGAGAGAGAGAGAGAGAGAGAGAGAAAAAGCAGGCGGTAGCGTTGTTGAAAGGCGCTCACAGCTCTCAGAGAGTTGTAATTACTGAGCCCTGTGATTGGGCTTTTAGATGGCGGGGGAATTATTACTCCAAAATAAACGGTTTCAGTGTGTCACGCAAAGAGAGAGAGAGAGAGAGGGGGAAGGAGAATTAGAGTGGAGGAGGCCCTTCAAGACCCAAGACAACGAGGCTCGGCTTTCCGCTGGGAGGGCCACGTCGTCTGCATACGAAGTAAGGCCGCCGCTGCCGAGGGGATCTGACGGGGGAGCGCGCCCCCCCCCCCCCCCCCCCCCCCCAACAACAACCCCCCCAACCCCCCCACCCACTTCCCGGGCGCTAAGTGGCCCACATAGGAGCCCGGCCCCAGAACCAGGACGCGTATCCCCCAATGCAAAAAGGATGAAGAGCCGTCCAGACAGGCAGGTAGTTATTCCTGCTTAACCCCGGCTAGACTTGAGGGATGTGACATAATAGGCACACCCCATCCCCCCCCCCCCCCCCTCCCACCTTCCTCCTCCTCCTGTTCACTTGCCCCCCCCCCCTCCCACCTTCCTCCTCCTCCTGTTCACTCGCCCCCCCCCCCTCCCACCTTCCTCCTCCTCCTGTTCACTTGCCCCCCCCCTCCCACCTTCCTCCTCCTCCTGTTCACTCGCCCCCCCCCCCCTCCCACCTTCCTCCTCCTCCTGCCTGTTCCCTCCCAACCCCCCCCCACCACACACAATTACTCGCATCCATCAATTATCTGCCCACTTCTTAGTCCCCTACTCTATGTCAACTCCCCCTCACACACACACACACACACACACACGCTACAACTCAACAGCCCCTCACCCCTTACCCCCCACCCCTCCACACACACACACACACACACACACACTTCTGGTCCACCAAGCCATCTGAGAGCGTCCCTCGCCCTTTTCTAGACCAGATGTCCCCCCCTGGTTTGAAATAGGGGGGTGGAGGGGTGGGGGGGTAACAAAGGGGAAGTGAGTTCTGAATGGATGCCGGCCGACCAATCTTGCCCTAGGCATTCTGTCAGGACACAAGGAGCCAGAGGATTAGCAGAATTTAGCGCACGAAATACCCTGATTCTCCCCCATCCGTCTCTCTCTCTCTCTCTCTCTCTCTCTCTCTCTCTCTCTCTCTCTGCTTATTTCCTCCAGGGCCTTCACGGCTTCTGGAAACACAACTCAACTCAACAACAACAAATGTTCACCCCTTCATGTCTGCCCCCCCCCTCCTCCTCCTCTTCCTCCTCCTCCTCCTCCACCAACCTCCTGTATCCCAGCCCCCCCCCCCCCCCCCCCCCCCCCCCCCAACCTGCTGGGACTGGCCAAGCTGTTCCCACCTGTAGCAGGCCTCCATTGTAGTCAGTTAGACGTCAGATCATTTCAGCAGCCTCCAGCCCCACACCCAAGCCCAGGGCCTTGGCATTATCTCGGTATCTGCTATTTTGAACCCTACAGAGAGGGCACAGCAGGGCACGTTATCTGCAGACACCGTGCCATTAAGACTTTCTATAACACCACACTACCAAAGACACAACAACCAGTCTTTAGTATTCACTTGATACAAAACGTAAAGTCACAAGTTGGATTCCAGTTATGAAAGATGTAGCTTTAGGTACCCATTCAAAAGACTCAACAAAATCCACTCATACATAAGAGAATCATTTGTGATATCTGAAGCTGCTCCCTCTTTGTAGGTTCAACTAGCTGTTTTAGTGCGTATCTATATAACAGACCCCAACACACACACACACACACACACACACACACACACAGTGGCTTTGCCGCTGCACTCAAACCATGACTCAACAGGCCACATAAAGCATTCTAGAGGGAGGATAAAGTAGCCAAGTCCAACCTGCTTTGGTGACCCCCTCAGGCATATGAACGATTTTGTCAGGCCCTGTCCCGGGCCTCTGGAGGGTCATAACTCCAGGGCGGTCTGCCCTTTGTGACAGACCTGGTTTGTTGGGGACGCCCCAAGGGCCGCCACATCAATCAGGGCATGCCAGCTGGTAATCACACTTAACAAGCTGGAGAGCGGCCCGGTGGCAGGACCAGAGGAGACAGGCGGCGTGCGAGAGAGACCACCGCACGCCCGCCTCGCTTGGGCCCAGACAGGGTGTTAATTACAACTCACCATGAAACACCAGTTCATATTTACTCCATGACCATGAAGACACGGGGACCTGGTCCAGAGGAGTTGGTGTGTGGGTGTGGGTGTGAGTGTGTGTGTGTGTGTGTGGGGTGGAGATTAGGCTGCGTGTGATAGGCATCAACAAAGGGTTGTTTGCCCCTCCCTGCAGCAAAAGCCCATTATCGTCGCATTATCAAAGCGACTGGAGCAAGTCATTGGTGTAAACCTGGGGGGGGGGGGGGGCGCTCAGGGGTGGAGACACGGTGGGTGTCCGTGTGACCTCGCTGTCAGAAGGAGGGGGCCTGTACTTTATCTGTCCCGGAACAGGTTTGTAGGTACAGCCAGCAGGGAAAGATAGAGGATGAGAAAGATTGACTGAGAAAAAAAGGAGGGATGGAGGGGGAGAGAGAGAGAGAGAGAGAGAGAGAGAGAGAGAGAGAGAGAGAGAGAGAGAGAGAGAGAGAGAGAGAGAGAGAAATAGAAATTGAAAGAGCGAGAGAGGGGGGAGAGAGAAAAAGAGAGGAATTGAAAGAGAGAGAGAGGAAAAGAGAGAGAGAGAGGGAGAAAAAGAGAGGTTTTGAAAGAGAGAGAGAGAGAGGGATGAAGAGAGCCAAGACTTGAGCCTCTGGGCCCAGAGCAGGAGGGCAGCCAAGTGTGAGATGGACTTTAACTTGGCGTGAGATGGATCAATCCTGCCGGGTTCACGGACACCATTACAGCTCGCCTTATCTGGGCCGAGCCTCTAACCCGGCTCACCCCCCTGAAGCCATCAGCGCTTGTTTTGGGCCAGCCTTTCACCCTGTCAGGGAGCTCCTGTGTAAATAGCATTTTCTTTTTTTCCCCCGTTTTGAACGACAGGGATAGGCTACTTCTCAGCACTGTCCAGGGCTGTCGGGGAACAATCTAGTGATTTGGGGCCCCCCTAGGCGACCGGAGCCGGTTTCAGCAAGCTAGCGGTCAATATCTCCACACCCTCAATCCCTTTCTCCCCTGTGGCAACAGCGCAGGTGTGAGGAAGAACCAGAGGCAGGCGGTGGGGGGTTTAACCTTGAGGATGTCTTGAATTTTCAATGATCTCAGTGGTCTGCTCCTCTGTCCTCTCCCCTATTTTGGGCTATTCCCTGAAAAAGACACCTCAAATTGAGCTGCCTCTCATGTGAAGGGAGAGGGCTTTTATGCATTCCTTTCATTCTATGGCGCAGTCTCTGTTGGCTAGGTTTTCATCATGGCAGAGGTGGATCTAACTTAACGAAAGTTCCAAACAATAGATGCTTACCGGTTGCAAAACCCCCTGCAGAGTTTTCATCTCTCTGTCCGAATGTAGCAATCTGGTGTTCCAACAACCAGAGCAATCTCTCTTGCTTGGCAGAACGGCAAGGGCAGCTAGTCTTAATACCCGCATCAAAGACAAGAGGGCACCTTCACTAAACACAAAGCCTGTTCTAGCCCAGTCCAACGCAGGTTCAAGAACACAGATTTAGCAATCCGAACAAACTCAAATCAAGACGAAAATAGATGCTGGACTAAAGGTGCTTTGTTTTCTACCATTCTCTCTCCTTTATGCATTAGCCTCAATCAAGATCGTTGAAGAACCGACAAAACATGAGCCCGTTATTTTACAGACCTTTGAAGGTTAAAAAAAGGCTGTGGAAAAAAAACGAACAAATGCAATAAAGTCATATAGCACCAGAAGTAGAAATTCAATTTTGAATGATTTGAAGTAGACCTGGCCTTTTGGAAACACCCTTCCTCCTTCCTAGAATGTAGAAAGTGCATTCAAATGATAGAGAGTGAAAATAAGAAATCAGCTAAGAAAGTCATACTTTTGGAGGAAATTCATTTCAAAACCCTCAAGAAGAAAACTACAAAGACCTTTGTACAAAAAGCATACCCCCAGCACAATTTAATTAACTCCTCTTCCAAGTGTGGAAAAATGCTAGGGGGAAATGTTTATTGAACTAAAGTATTTTTCAGATTTAAATGTTTCAGTCACAGAGCAGCGTCTCATCATTATTGCAGCTTACCAGCTTGTCAGTCAGAAATACATAGATTTTTTTTTCCTTCCACAAAAGAAAATAGGCCTACAAAGCTATGACATCCACTGGTCACAGTTAACTGACTCTCCCTGGCAGCGATCCCGTGCATTTTCCTCACTTTTCTTTCCTAGCATCTGACAGTGATCAGTGGTGATAAATTGTTCAATTAAATAGACATTACGGTGCCTGGACAGCATTGACGTGCGCCTCTTGGTATGCTAGGTGTTGTCCAATTACTCTGAAGGATAAGACATTTTCTCACTAGCGACATTCAACATGTGGCTCTCATCATTACAAATTAGTTTATTTATTTGAGTTAGCGTACCAATTCAATAGCGGAATACAGAGAATGATAGCTGGCTTAAACATTTGAAATGTCAACGAATAAAAATAGCCGTATTGACGATATATCTAAATAATTACCATACACTGCAAATCTACGGTATATGCACGCATTGCATTGTCAAATTTTAATTACTTTTGAGGGTCTAGTTTGTAAAAAAAAAAATAATAATACAAAAAAAATCTGGATTCTATATTAAATCAGAAGGGATCTCCCGTTGTCTCCTGAAGTTGCTCTGTCGGCGTAAGGCATTCATTGCGGGGAACAAACTATAATCGACTTGCTACGTTTAATAATAATAAGCCCTGTGTGAAATAAACATATGAAAATGGCAACGATAACACCGAACCTGTTAAAACAGACTAGCAATTCGACATTAGTTCATGCTTGTAAAGTTGACACAGATTGGGAACCCGCAGTATTTTTTACTAACTTAACAAATAGCAAAGTTGGACTACAACACAGCGGAAAGTGTAGTCAAAACATTATTCATTTGAAAATTAATAAAGCTGAATCTATGACGAGGATCATTCCAGCCACTTAATTATAAAATCTATTATAGGCTCTAAGTAGTTTTAAGATATTAAACAAAGACACGCCAGAATGCACTTAGCTTATGTAGAGGTGAAAAGTGGCATTATGTTATATATTTTTTATAATAGGTATGCTATGTTATACATAATAGCCCAAAGCCCGAGCGTTTATGTAGATTGGCATATTGTTTCGACGCTTTTAAACTAAGCAATGAAGACGGTAGAATATGCACTTACTTGTATGGCCTAGGAAAAATCTGAAATCTAAACACCCCCCTCCACGTAGTTTATGGGGGGCAGCTGCAGAACACACTTTTCAAATTCGTATTTCCTCCAATAAATATGGATCCACGAGACAGAAAATATGAGTAAATTCCAATTTTAGTATATTAACGAAGTAGTCACTCGTTTGCAAAAACACTTTTGTACATTCGTATTCCTTTTTCATATTATCATATTCAAGTAGATCGTTACAATTGAATGAACGCAAGTAGGATCCAAGCGCGAGCCGTGCAATGATTTTCAGAAACGATCTATTTGTTGCTCCCGTTATCTACACGTACCAGGTTTAGATTCCTTTCTTTTCAAATCCAGCTCATAAGGGGGGTGGGGCGACGGGAGTAGAATGCCCCTCTAGTTACCCCCACAAAAAAACGAAGCACAGCCTCTCCGCGTCCACGTGACCAGTCACTTGTGAATGACACTACAGAGTAGGAACAGATGATGGCTTGGGGGTCGAACGTTATTTGACACCCTCACATCCGGGGCGGGGATGGAAAGCAGCATGGTCCAAGGTATGATGAGGTTTGATAATAAAGCTTTATGCTACAAGATATACCGTTTAAACTCTATATATCAGGTATATTTTATAACTTTTAAATCTTAAGCACAACACCCCCGCCAGCCTCCTCCAGAGCATCAATATATGTACACCAGAGTGTACGAAAATTCATATTATACTTGAATTGGGAGTATCTTCTGTATGAAATATGACTCCAGTGAGTTTAAATAGCAGTGGACTGAGACGGGACCATCTCTGCTGCGGGCTGAAAACCCAAGAGGCCAAACGCCAAGCAGCTCTTGGTACTTGTTCACTCTTTGTTTAAAGCCCAGTGTGATGTGTAACGCCATAAAAAGGTAAAAGGGCTAATCAATTTAAGCACTGAATAAAATGTTGTCGTGTGATTTTATGTTGATTTCTGCCTAGGCCTTTTATTCGCAGCAGCCTCATTTAATCAGGGTGATAAATCTCCGAGAGCAGCACAGAAGACGGTCTCCCCTGCTAGTGTGGGCCTTAAAATGGTCCATTTCGCCAGGGTAAAGGAAAAGGCACTCAGTGGCCGGGTGTTTGCATGGAAGAGATGAAGAAGCACTTACTGCTTGACACATGCAATCTATAACGGAGTGATGTGTGTCCTCCCCACTGGGAGCTCACTGCCTCCCACAGACCAGCGCCAACACACACATGCACACGCACGCACGCACGCACGCACGCACACACACACACACACACACCACACCCATTTCTCTCCACTTCCCACAGACCCCCCCCCCCCCCACACACACACACCACACCCATTTTTCGCCAGTGTTCAAATGAGCTGTGTAAACGGATGTTGCCCATGCTGCTGGGGCTGTTGGAGGGAGAGAGAACATGGAGGATTTGGGGCTTGGATGGGAGCGTGGCTGAATGGTTTTTGTCTTTCGTACGGCCACACATCCTCCATTGGACGGCCACACATCCTCCATGGGCCTGAATGGGTGAGGACAGGAACGAGGTCATAATATCTATGTCACCAAGGGCAACGAGGGATGGGCGTGTTTATACCTTCAATATGGCGACCGTCGATATTCAAGTCAAAGTGGAGGCTTGATTTGGCCCACTTCCTGTTTCCTGTTAAGGATGGCGGGGACAGGGAGCAGCTTCCTCCATCCCCCTACCAGCATTAACTATGCCCACAGGAAGCAGCTTCCTCCAGGGGGCGGGGGGGGCTTCCAGTGCCGTCTCCCCTAAGGCTGGCAGGCCATCACTCACTCTGCCCCTAGAGGTGGCCAGGGTCTTCGCTGCCAGTTTGAAGGCTCACGTCGCTCCATCATCTCGCACGCGGGCGTGATAAGAAACCCACACACGTCAGAGGGGGGGGCGCCGTGCGGGAGGGGCGTCTGGACGGCTCCCAGGCTTTTAATCCCAGGGCCCGGTGGTGGAGTGTTGGTCAGGTGGGTCTCTCCTAATCCCAGGGCCCGGTGGTGGAGTGTTCGTCAGGTTGGTCTCTCCTAATCCCAGGGCCTGGTGGTGGAGTGTTGGTCAGGTGGGTCTCTCCTAATCCCAGGGCCTGGTGGTGGAGTGTTGGTCAGGTGGGTCTCTCCTAATCCCAGGGCCCGGTGGTGGAGTGTTGGTCAGGTGGGTCTCTCCTAATCCCAGGGCCCGGTGGTGGAGTGTTGGTCAGGTGGGTCTCTCCTAATCCCAGGGCCCGGTGGTGGAGTGTTGGTCAGGTGGGTCTCTCCTAATCCCAGGGCCTGGTGGTGGAGTGTTGGTCAGGTGGGTCTCTCCTAATCCCAGGGCCCGGTGTTGGAGTGTTGGTCAGGTGGGTCAACATGACGGAGGCTCATACCTCACGCCGGACTGCCGCGGGAATGCACGCCCGTTTCCATGCCGACGGCAGGAGGAACGGCGGCCCGTTAAACGGCACTCACATGTTCCAGCGTTTTTTCACCCAGCCGACGCGTAGCCTGGAAGCGGCGGGGGGCTCCTAGCCACCTCGCTCTCAGCACTTTGGTGTCAAACCTGGCATGGAGGGAGTGCTTGACTGCATGGGGGCAAAAAGGTGGGTGGTTTTCTCTCTCTCTCACGCACACGCACACGCACACACACACATGCCGACGCAGAGCAAACCCACAGCAGGAAACGCGTCAGACTGACAGCCATTAGAGCGGAACGATGTGCTCTTATCTCCCTGGCGCGATAAGAGATCTACAAAGGGCTCCACGGAGATTAGGAATTCATTACCTTGATACACAAGCAGCACAGCGCGGTGGACATGAAGGAGGGAGGATGTGGAGGCTGGCTGGCTTGTAGAGACGGCGCGCTGCGGATATCTGCAGCTATCATGAGCTGCTGCTTTCTCCTGCAGGAAGAGATTGCCCAACGTTGAACGTGTGCGTGTGCGTGTGTGTGCGTGCGTGTGTGTACATATTCACACAAGCGTGTGTGTGTAAAATCCAAGCCCCAGTCTTTTAGTTTGGAACTGGTGTTATTCAAAAGGTTCCATTCTCTTTTTAAAGTCTAGTTTTAAATCGAATTAGCATAATATTAGCAGTCCATGATTCTAATAACTGACTCTCATAGTATTAGGAAATCATTATCATTGGAGAACTGACGTGGCCCTCTGCTTTCTGTAGAGGGCTTCATGGACAAAGAGGGAGGGATGAGGGGAGACCGAATGCCCCCCCCCCCCCCCCCCCCCCCGGCTTGGGACTGATCGACGGACACATCGCAGACAGGAAGCTATTGAGGCCTTCCCTCAGCTTTACTCTTACTCTCCCTCAGCTAGAAACATTGTAATGTGTTAGGTGGTAGATGGCAGCAAAGTGTAAATGAGAGCGGTAAAATAAAGCCCAAAAGACTTTGTGTGAGTATGCGTGTTGCGTACGAATTCAAAACAGATCATCTTATGCAAAAGTATAGAAAGTACAAGTAATTCAATCATTTTTAATTCATAATCATTGTTCATGTCATATGGGTCTGTCAAAAGGGTTGGAAGCATACATGAAATGTATAGACAGCCTACATCTAACTTTAAGGATCAAGTAAAACTTTCAAACGAGGGCGTGAGGGAAAGTGTGTGAATGATGAAGACAATACGGTAGGGACAGATTGTGTGTGTGTGTGTGTGTGTGTGTGTGCATGTGTGTGTGTGTGTGTGTGTGTGGTGTGGTGTGTGTGTGTGTGTGTGTGTGTGTGTGTGTGTGTGTGTGACAGAGACAAGACGTTTGCCCACACCTCAGTGAAAGCAGGGCCAGGACAGAGTGACGGATGCTGCCAGATGTGCTTCTCTGGGAACCGTCTGGCTCGCTGGCTGACTAGCAGGCTGATTGGTCGGTTGGCTGTCTGGGTCTTCCTTATTTGGTGTGTGTATGGGGGGGTAGGGGAGGAGGGGAGCAGTATCTCTCTGTTTATACACAGGGTCAGGAGGTCAGTTCACCAAGCAAATACAGACCTCACCACAGAGAGAGCAGTCTTGGAGCTTCTCATCTAGCAGCCACAGAGAGAATGGATCAGGGCGTTCTCTCTCTCTGTGTGTGTGTGTGTATGTGTGTGAGTGTGTGTCTGTGTGAGTGTGTGTGTGTGTGTGCACGCACATGCACGCACAGTGTGATGTATATGGACCAGCACATTTCAATTCTAACATCAGGTACGGGTAACACACACACACACACACACCTTTTATTTTTCATTCTCCCAGCACTAAAACCCTGATAAAGTAAAAACCCAAGGAGGTCTCGAACACAGCCACACAAAATGGAGGACATCTCGGCCCACAGACTGGGAACTGCCAGTTGACAGTTGACTGAATGGAAGGTAAGCTTAACCAGTGTGTGTGTCGGGTCCAGATCCGCCGCCCTGCCTGCCTGCCATGGCCTGTGTTTATGTTGCAGCCAGCCCCAGTGAGAATAGATTGGCCCACACAGCAGTGTGCTGTGAACCAGGACCTAAGCCAGGCTGGCAACCCCGAGCCACAGCCCCATTCACTGGGACGGCTAGGGGATTATGGTCAGAGCCCCAGGGAAACATAGCTGTATTAATACACCCACCATAGCACCTCTGGGGGGGGGGGGGGGGCTTTAATCAAGCCGCATTGATTCCGTTTGTCCGTCAGTCTCGCAAAAATTAAGTAAAAAGTTCTTTGACCTGAGGGCGTTTGAGTTGGGGATTTATTTGCGGTTTGGATGGTTGAGCTGGCAGGATTGATTGGGGTGTGTCTCATGTTGAAAACCTTCTCGCAACAGCTTGTCAAAACTGATGGTTGAGCAAAACTGAATAGGACAAGAAGATGATATTAAATACGCGCCGACAAAGAAGCTCCCTTCATACATTAGAGAGGAAACAAATATTCCCCCCGAAACAGACCAAAAAAAGAACGAGCCTCTTTAGAATGCGACACAATGCTTGGATTCCATTACCGAGAGGAACATCGGGAAAAAACACGCCTTTGATTCCCAAATACCATGAAATTATATATACGCCAGTGTAATCAAATTCATTACCTCAAGTCTCAAGGTTAATTTACATTTCTTTAAATGCAGCCATAAATAATTGGAGCGTTTATAATTGAATAATGGTAATTCATCGCCATCTTTTTTTATGATGTGTTTTACCAGGAGCTAGCGCAAGTACAGTGCACAGCCCACAGTGCACAGCCTCTCCCAGGCCCATTAACCACACTGTCAAACAGCCGTAGCATGCTAGCGTTAGCGTCGGCCTGCTAGAACACAGTGCCGCTCACAGTAAAGATTAATGGAGCTTTGTTTAATTGTGCTACTAACACGATGGGGCCCTCACAACTAAAGCCATTTCCCGAGCTGCACCCACCTTTAGTGCTCAGCCAACGGTATCTTGTGCTTGCTCACTCAGACGGACAGCCCCAGAGGAATCACCCGGCCCAGCCCACTCGGCAGTTTACCTCAGCGCATACAGAGGAGTGCTTTCTTCAAAAACACAACGCATGCATGTCTTTAAATGACATGGAACATTAGCACATTTATTGGAGAAATCTGGCTGATGAAACGGTTCCTTAGGCCTGAATGATTCACGGTATCTTGGAAATGACTGTCCAAGAAGAGAGCAGTGCAGAGTTAAGCCCTCCACTGAGCCTGTTGGTGACAGCCTCCCCTCCCTCTCTCTGTCTCTACCCCCATTCAGGCGTCAACAGGGGGTCCAGATGTGGGCCTTATCGCGCCTCCACTTTCACAGTCAAATGAAGCAGGTCGTCCTGCCTCTCGCTCTTCCATCCCATAATATGCTGAATGCAGCTGTTAATACGGGGCTAGTCTCCCTCCGGGCAGCAATGGAGGACAGTCTGCTCACAGGCTAAGGGCCGTCTGCTCCTGCATCTGCAGCACCCTCCGCTGGGTAACGTCCTTTCCCTCTCAAATACACTGCGCGCGTATTTCATCGACTTCTGACACAAGGTCCTTGCCGACGATGAAGAGTGCCTCCTGGGGACGTGAACGTTGCATTTCAGTATCAACCGTGTCAAGAACACCAAAGATCTACACGTTACCCAAAGAGCGAGGGAAAAAAGGCGGCAACAAGGTAAACAGCCTTCAACACTAACCTGCTCTGACAGCCAGATGATGGCCTTCTCTCAGTCGGCCCGAGCTGTCAATAGGAATGGATGGGCTAAGCAGTCGGAGTGGGTAAAGAACCAGAGCGCTGTGCCATCCTACTAGGTTTCCTATTTGACGGGGTCCGTGGCCAATAGCGGCGCACGTTATTGCCGTCAGTGAAGGTGACTAAAGCATATTCGGGACCCATTGCTAATATTTCATTTTCTACCATTTGACTGTGAGTACTGTGAGCACAGGTGACACCCACACTGCATTTGTAAGAGCGTACATTTCATTTGCCTGCACCATCTTATAGGCAAGGGTAAAAGGGGCTGGATTGGTATCCAGACAAGCTGTACAGGAGTGGGCCGGAAGTGTAGAATACACGCTAAGAACCTGACGAGCTCCACCATTGTGTGTGTCCTAAACGCAGGCGAGCAATGAAAGTTGAAGGCCACTCACCGCTCGGTTGTGTTCAAAACGTCTTTAGCTTCATATCTTCTGGTGTTCCTGTGGCGGCGGCTTCGTCTCTTTTTTCTTGATCTATGGTATCTTAAAAGCAGATAAAGTGGAGGAATAAAAGGTAAACATTAATAAAAGGGACTTTCAAAAAAAAGAATCCTCTAGATATGGAGATTTCAACAGCGGGCAGATTTCTCTCTCACTCGCTGCCCTTTGTGAAGGAACGTTCTCAAGGCTAGAAGGACTCACAGCTTGAGAATACTGTCGCACAAATCCGATTGAAATTCTGCAAGGTCTCTTTTCAATCCTATCTTTTTATATATTATCCATAGCCTGTTCTAAGGCAGTTGTCTGGGTTACCACGTGCTCTGTTGGTAAGTGGGTCACTGACAACTGTGTGTGTGTGCGTGTCCACGCTGTTCATCTGTGTCTACCTCGTCGACAGAGTGTGTGTGTGTTCTCTCCTTGGCAGCACGGGCCCTGACTCCTGCGTCACCCTGGCTCGTTCAATACTCAGTCAATATCCTCTCCATGACTCTGGAACCACGGGCTGAAGAGGAGCTACCACACGCTGAAGGTCAGGAGATCTCATCATTACTGGACCTCGCAGTCCCTCCCAGGACAATACTACCAACACCATCATTAGTGTGTGTGTTTGTGTGTGTGTGTGTATGTGTCGGTTCCAATATTGACACTCCAGAATATGCTATACTTTATATCATGTAGCTTTGACAGTAACACGGTAGATGAAGCTTTGCTTCGTCTCTGTTTAACCTGCTCTTATCACCTTCCTATTCTTCTCTCCCTGATATTTGGGCAGTCTCCCAGCATGCTCTGGGGGCGCTGTAACCACGACAACCAGCCAGCGGGACAGTGCACGATTCCTCATCCTGACGGGGGTACTTGTCCTCTGGGCTTGGCCAATCAGAGCGCTTTGGAGGGGCTGGGTCAAGTCCCTGGTGGATTGGCTGGGGCAGAGAGCAAAGGAAATGTGTTCGTTCGAAGAAAGAAAAAGATGGGGGGAAAATAGAGAAGGAAAATGTGGGAAGGTGCGTTGGACTAGAGAGAGAGAGAGAGAGAGAGAGAGAGAGAGAGAGAGAGAGAGAGAGAGAGAGAGAGAGAGAGAGAGAGAGACAGAGAGACAGAGAGAGAGACAGAGAGAGAGAGAGAGAGAGAGAGAGAGAGAGAGAGAGAGAGAGAGAGAGAGAGAGAGAGAGAGAGAGAGAGAGAGAGAGAGAGAGAGAGAGAGAGAGAGAGTGCGTGTTTGTGAGTGTGCAAGAGTGCGAGCCAGCATTCCTGTATGCGCAGCGGGCAGGGGGCTGGGGGGGACTGTGCTACGCTGCCCCCGCCTTACAGGCACCCGGCTGCCAAGACAAGCGCACTGGGAATTTGCTTAATGTACAGCATTTATTGGTGCACACACGCTGGTGTACTACCGCTCCCACTGTCGCATGAGACACTCCCTTGGCTGGACACTGCTCCGTCGTTCATCACGCTGAGCGTAGCCGAGAGTGCGCTCGCTAACCACGGCTAACCTAGCGTAGCGTCACCGCCGCTAAAGGCTGGACGTGGACGACGCTGAAGTCATTGCGGTACAAATGGGTGGCTGTAAATATTCCGAGGCAGTCGAATAAATTCTTCATAGGGAACAAGGGCATCCGTCCGGTCCTGTGGAAAGACACTCCGGTTTGTTTTCTCATGACCCTGCAACATATTGGCATGAAGTGTTGCCACCACGGAGACAGATGGCCTAGCATCATGGTGCATGTTAAATTGGGGGACAGTGGAGGAGAGATGAAAACACGCTCTCGAAAAGCCGCCTTGTCTTTTTTTTTTCTCCTCTTCCCTCCAAACGTGAGGGCACTGCTAAATGAAGACCAGGTACGACTTTAGAAAGGCGCTTAGCATAGATGTGGAAATACAACTCGGATCGCCGCAAATTTCAACAAGTAAAGTCACTTGTAAAGTTAAGTCCAACCTTGAGCAAAAAGCTCCAAATATTTGAATCCCAGGTAACCAATGTCAGGTCCTAATATACCTTGGAATGGTTAGCCCACATGACATTGAGGATCGGGCCAAAAATAGTCTTATTATGAAATAGCGTTTCCCACACAATGGTCAACTGTATTGACAAAGTGCATTACCACAGCCACTTCAACCTAAGGCCCCCCCCCCCCCCCCTCATCTCAGCACACCTTTCACCTTCCGCAAAGAATCAACCCCCCCACACCCAATCACACACACACACACACGTACAACACACACGTACAACACACGCCCTACCCCCAGTCCTTAGGGCATTACTGGACTGTTGTGGCCCAAAGCAATTAAACCTGTGTCTCGGCCATGGTGTGGGGTGGAGAGAGACAGCATGGGTAAAAAAAAGCTCCCCTAAGCTCCTCTAATACACGGGGTAGATAGTGGAGCTGTGCTCCTGGCACTGGTCCATGCGTCTAGCCACGGGGAAGGTCACTAACTCCCCCCCCCCCCCCTCGTTCTCCGCACAGGTTAGATAAGGCGGTTCAGAAACTGGTGATGAATACGGAGGCACACCTCAGTGTACATTCTGGGATGGAATGGAAGACGTACCACATGACATATCTTTAGTTCACGGGCTGTAAAGTGTGAGCCTTCAACTGAAAATATTCCTACTGCTAATCGCACACTGAACCTTCCTCATGGAGTCCTATTCTGATATACAGTTGAAATGTATTCCCTGTTGGCCAAAGTATAGGTCGTGTAGTTTCACCCAGCGGTTCAAGTCTAAAATCCCCTTCATGCACATTAGGACTTTGAATCTAAAGGCTTGTTTGCAGTGAGTCCTGAGGGGTAAGCCAAGGTCTTTGGGTAGGAGATAGAATATTGAGGCTGTTCACTGCAAAAAATGCCTCACAAGAAATGAGAGATAATGCATGGAATTTAAGAGATAAACGCAAACAAACAAGCTAAATTATCTGCTAATAGAACAAGAAAATTATCTTGATGAGTACATCTTGAAATAAGTAAAACAACTCAGCATCCACAATGCTTAGGAAGATAATTTCTCTTATATTAAGAAATATTGACTTGATACAAGATATTTGGTCCTTATTTAGCCGTTCACGTGCACTCAGCGATCTTCAGGTAGCATTCAGACATTACAAAAAAGTCCTGATCTATAAACATACATGCTGCAGTAAGTCTTGTTATGTCTGTCGCCAACGAATGGATGCTAACCATAACCATGTCCAGCTTTGAAAAGTGCACGGGTGAAAACCAAGCTTTCACCATCCATGTTTACATCTTTCCACCCCCACACCTTAACACTAGAAAACCCAGCAGCACATAGCTCCTTTGTGCAGCGCTATACCTTCTGTTCCTGCTGACTGATGTGCAGAGCTGAACGATCTCGCTCAGCCTCTGTGGTACTCCCTACCTCCGACTCCATAACCAACAGCATTGGGCTGGCACAGACCTCCTCTCGACAGGCCACTCCCTTAGCAGCCACTCTCACTCAAGTTTCATTAGGGCCCCTGTTTTGGGCTGATAAGTGCCACGGCGGCCATTATATTAGCTGGCTCTCAGCAAAGCCGAATCATAATTACCGCTGTGCCTGTCTGGCATCGGTGCCTAGCACACCCGATGAGACCAGCCACCTAGAGGAAGCATGTGCATGCGCACGCACACATACAGACACACACACACTTTACACACACACACACTTTACACACACACTTTTCACACACACACACACACACACACTTTACACACTTTACACACGCACACAGAGAGAAGCTCTTAGAACAGCTTGCATTCAGAGCAGGATCCAGCTTGTGTGTTTGACACTGCAGGTGTGCGTGCACGTATTTATATGTGTGTGTGTGTGTGTGTGTGTGTGTGTGTATGTGGATGACTGCTTTGAGTGATATTCAATTAGTACACCTGCCCTTCTAAAGGCCCCCAACTCTATTGCTCACTAAATCATCCAACCTGACAGAGCACTGGTCGATATTAATATGAATACAGCCATAAATAATGTTATTGTAGGCTCTCATGTTAATGGTGATGATACTATGAGGATGATGAAATAGCCCCCCCCACACACACACACACACACCTCCCATACGATTCTGTCGTGTTAGCTGGACAGTGTGAATCTCACATGCCCTTCAGTGTAGGACGTTCCAGACATCGGATTGAAAAGTAGAATTTGGTCACAGATGTGTCCCAGCCTAGGGGAGGCCTGGACGACGAGGATTAATTACGATAAATCATCTATCTCACATACAGTACACGTGTTCAGGGCTGAGCCCACTGTCTGGCTGCTTCTCACATGTGATAGGCTACTTGATAGGACGGGGGATCGGAGGTGAGGTTTTACTGTACTTTTGACAGGGCTCCATATTTCTCTTCGGAAAGCAAATATATCACTATTTCATCTTTAAGGGCTCTAATAAATTACAGGATTAGCTGTTTGGTGAGACTGAAAGAAAGCTGGTTAGCTCGCCCCACTGGGAGAATGTGGTACATCAGTCATCAGAAGAGTTTGTTGTAAAATGTCAATTTTATCTTACTGGACATAAACGCCTCTTTTTTGACTAACAGATGCCCCTAAAGAACTCTAAAGAGAAAATTCAACAGAAACGAAATGATCCTAATAAGATTGAATTGTATTGAGCTACACACAACAGAGGATACGATACAGAGCCACACTAAAATGAAAGTGCAATCCAGACCATTTGAAATTCCATTTCCCATATCGGACCGCGGCATCTTCGGACACATTTGACGGTAATCCTGGGAGTTAGCGTATGCACGGGCAAGCTACGTAATCTCTGTGCGTGCATCGAATCAAACAATTAAAGGAATGAATAAATCACTCTGGGTTTCAGAGAGGAGGGGGGGGGGGGGGGGGGGAGTAGGCAAAGGGAGTGGTCCCAAGTCATTTAGTTGATTATTACTATTATCTACTTGTGGAAGGATTTGGGGCATGGAATTGCGAGCTGACTTTGACCTCCCCAGCCCTGGACCAGGGGTTTGCAAAGCCCGGATCATCCCTTCTAATCCGGCCTCATTAAGGATGAGCTGCATGATAGCGCACCACCACCCTCCACTGGCTGCCTCGCTGGGGGAGAAGGGGTGGCTTTGATGGCAAATTTAATAAATTACCGCAGATCATCGCGCTGCTATCACTGCTCAGGCTGCGGAGCACTGAATGAACACATCAGCGTTGAGGAGTTCTCTGTTGATTGGTGTGTGACGATACCTTTGTTTAGATAGGAAGGAAGGCGAGGGTTAGAACATTTAGGGCTGGTTTCCCAGACATAGATTGAGACAAGTCCTAGACTGAGATACATTTTCAATGAAGAATCTCAATTGACAGTGAGATTGTAATGTTAGAAGAATGTTGTACCTTGCAGGTCTTTTAAATTGCAGGTAACTTGCACTTTTCACTGGAGCACATTTGTAATCATGCTAAATATTATGGGTCTATTAAGGATCGGGTATCAGAGCAAAAATCGTTACAAATAGTTTGAGTTTAAGTGTGAAGGTTAGCGCTGAAATAAGCAAGACCCTGGAGGGAACCAGAAGATGTGGGGGTAGCTTTCTCTCCAGCTCCCTGCTTGAAAAACAACAGTCCTCTCATAGAGGGTTTTTAATAATTTACCAATCCTCTAGCCTCCAAAGATGAGATTTCTGTTCTCGGGGTAAATCAAATCCTTAGGCTCACTTAGCGTTTCACCCTGCGTAACTTGAAACCGTGCGGTTGGCAGGCATGCCATTCAATCAGCATTGTGTCACAACCTTCGCTGTGAGTGATGACACTAGTCATCCTGGTTCCCTGTGTATGCCCAGGGAAGAAAACCATCAAGTAGTTACTCTAAGTGTAACTGATCCACGGGCTATTTTTATTTCTAAACCCCTTCCGTCTCCTGTTCTTCCCATAAAGTTTCAGCACTAGGCCTATCACCCACACAGAATGGAGGTGAGCCCTGGGGTAGTTGTACTTCTTGGGAATTCCTCCATATGAAAGACAGTTTTACTCCTGAGAAGAGAGCCACGTTTCTATGACGACAAGGAGAGAGGGACTGTTGAATGACACATAAAGGGAGGAAAAAAGTAATGAATAAGACCCCCCCCCCCAAAAAAACACCCAACACGCAAATCACAAATTGAATTGTCAGAACAGAGCAACATAGTGGCGGGTTACCTGCAATTTAAAAGACCTGATTATAAACGATCAATAGGCCTTTAATTAAGCTAAAGAATTGCCTATTAGGGTTGCTTGCACTCTATCAATGCACGACCAATACAACGTTTTCAGAGCGGGGGGAAGATAATTAGGTGGGAACTCATTACAAAAAAAACATCATCGCAAAGAACAGACATACTTTGTGGAGTAAATGTCTTCCGCTCATTAGGCAGCACGCTGAATAAATGAGATGGTGAGGAGGCCGTTTAATAGACCCAACCTTGCAATGAACCCAGAGAAAGTGTTTTCATCAGTTGACCTTCATTAACTAGCTCTATTCAAGCCTTGAACTCGTGCGATAAATCAGGAAATGCCTCCCATTGTTACTTCCTGTGGCATGTTAAAGCATTTTTACCTACCTACATTTCATTAGCTTTTTGTCTCCTCCTTGTTAACAATGACCACATACCAGATCGAATGGGCTTTTAGAATCCATTAGTCCACCGCGTCAGTGGCTGCCCAGCTCTTAAAAAGAAAAAGGGATGTAAATTTGGAAGCAGTCTGACAAAACCCTGGAGTGAGTAGGTGCGTATACGCTGACATCTTAGTCTGCTGCCATCGACCAAGTATCTCCTGTCTAGACCAGGAACAGAAGTTAACGAGGGTGTGGTGGAGAGGCACCCTCCAGAGATGGGGATGGGTAGGAAGGCTTCTGCTGCATCCAGGGCCTCCTGTGGGGTTTCTCCCACTGAAGAGTCACTGGATGAAGCCAATCCAAAGCTTTCTGAGAGCAGCACCTTCTCCACAGAGCATTTGAAGAAGAAAAGGAAAGAGGAGCCCTGAGAAGCCGTTCCCACACTCTCTGTCTCTCTTCTGTTCCTGCCACGAAGGCTACGAGGTAAAGGAACAGCCCGCCGCTCTCAGCCTGCCAGCGCTCATAGGAAAAACACCTCATTATCATTCCGAGAAAAGTGTCTCAGCGATGGCGGTGAATTATGCACAGAGTTGTGTGTGAAAGATGGGATTAGAACTTATTCCGCAAATTTCAATTTCTTTTTATGTCCAATGTCATTCAATGTCAGTATTACCAGGGATGGAAATGAGGGTCTGAACTCTGTGTAATAACTATAACTATATGTAATCATGCCATCACTGGAGCAAGGAAAAATATAGGATCAATCCATCCCAAACCCAAAGACCCTGTCCATAACCATTTAAGGAACCTTACAACCGACCACCGTCTCCTAGACGGCCTAGAGTCCTACTACGTCAGTTCAAATCCCACAGCCATCCCTCCTAGCCAGGCCTTTTCCAGGGCTGGTCCGGAGACAGCTTACATGTCTCACCACTGGGCTCTACTCGGAACAGCTTTCTGGGCCGAACTTGGTTTGCCTTCTTTGCCTCCTAGCAGCAGCGGCTATCAGCACATCAACAACCATTAAGTGGGGATTTAAAGCGATGAGCCGATCGGTCCCAGAAAACAGGCGGAAACTAGCTCTCGGCGGCGCCCTGTTTGCCCAGGCCCTATAATAGGGGATGAAATTGGGGAGAAAGCCGGGTGCTGTATTTTCCTTCGTAAGCCACCCCTGGCCACATGCTCCCGATGAGCGGCGGCACGGAAAAACACAAAATGAGCCGGAGACAGCGCCAGGTATCAAACCTTAATCTGAGGGGAATACACAAATAAAGAAAACACTGCGAAGCCATTACGCTGCCATCTGTCTGCTTTAAAGGCGGGCACATTTAATCGGCGGGATGTGAGCTCGGAAAAGAAAGAAATAGACAAAGGATTGAGCTTAAGGAGTGGCTGCTGTAGATTGAGGCTCAAACCTTAAGCAGCATCAAAGCCTGTTACTCTGGCAGTGGGGGCCATTGATTGGGGGAACACTGCAACCCTCGGTTTGGAGCCGAAAACGAAAGTGAGCCCCCCCCCCCCCCCCCTAATGTAAACTGATCAGAGGATGGATGCTCCACTCTCTTGCCACGGTCACTTAATAGCGTGGGAACATTATCTTCCTACCGCCTTGCCTCTTCCGTCCTGGAGAGCAGGTCCTCCTTAAGAGGAGTCATTATGTTGGAAATGCAGCAAGGCCCCGTGCACTCGGAGGGTAAAGCGGCAGCATGCAATGGGGAGAGCCCAGGGGCCAGCCCAGGGGGGAATAAGGCAGGTAGGCAGACCCTTTTTTTTGGATCACCCCAAGTCCCTTGCCATGTATTGATCGTGCAATCGCATCAGGGCCTCGCTCTAAGTAAAACACAACCATCAGAGATCAAATGGTTTTTCTTTCCTTCCCCACCATGTCGGGCTCACAGCCGTTGGTCCTTCTGAATGCACAGGGACAGGGACTACTTATAAGGGCAGGAGAGAATACACTGCCTCACAAGGAATGAGAAATAACATACAGAATTTAAGAGAACATTATTTTGACGCGTCTTGAAATGAGTAAAATAAATCCAACATCCACAATTCTTAGGAAGAAATTTAACCTTTTATTAAGAAATATTAGATATATTGGCTTGATACAAGATATATGGTCTTGCTTGGATTTCATTTTTTTTGCAGTGTGTGGGTAATAGCACTGCACTCACCACACATTTCATCTTTAGCAGATCATCTGCAAGGTCAATATTAAAAAAGTACAATTTCAAGAATGTATTTTCTCTGGCCACGGAACATTGCTTGGTGCTGGTCAGTGCTTCAATGCTTATCTACAATACCTGACAAAATGTGTAAGATATGAACCTAATGTTCAGCTATTGACGTCTGGAGGGAAATAATGACATTTTGACAGGATGTTGCTAGTGTGTCCATCATGGCCGACACCATCTGGTTATTGACATGAACAGATTCTGGGATGACACCAGTAACACCTTGACAAATGGATCCACTCCCCCTTTCCCCATCACAGATACATCTCTCTCTCTCTCTCTCTCTCTCTCTCTCTCTCTCTCTCTCTGTATCTTTCTCTCTCTCTGACTCGGGCGGTCTCCATCATGTATTAGATTGTATCCGCTGATATTATATCAAAGCCCAGAGGAAGAATGGATCTGTGGGTCTGTGGTGTGGGGCGATACCCAGACAGCATTGGGGAAATACTTATGAAAGCAGCTAGCCTTCCCTGGTCTTACCTACTCTCCCACACAACGACCAAGGACTGAGTGTTTTTATTCATTTCTAATATGTCAAAGGATATATTACAATCATATACCAACTTTGAGTCTAGGGTCAATAAAGGCCCCTGTTTATTTTCATCCAAAAAATACCTCGCTGGTGGTTCCATGTTGCAACAACCCGTCATGAAACGTCATGATAACATGGTTGGCCTCGTAACCCATAATCACGCTGGGATAATATAGTCCCATTCTGGGCAGAAGGGAAAGTACAAATGAATACTGAGACCGTTTGTCTCAGTCTTAGTCACTGTAGGATGTAAAAACCGACTTTGGGTTATATTGTGGTTAGAAACAACACATTCAAATGATAAACGTACGCAGTAAATCCTGTTCTTGTGTTCAATGTTTTTATTATAAAATGTCCTGTTTGTAAGGTTCGGACCAGTTACCTTTGTCAGCATAGCAAAGAACGTCTATTAATAAAGCTAGCATACAGACGTAGATTTCGATGTACAGCACATCTATGAAAAGCTCTTAGACAGTCTCTGAGCAGGGACATGTAAGGGTACGAGGGTAGGAGGCCACTGTGAGGTGAGGTCACAGCCCCACTGTGGATCACCACCTGGCAGCTGTGATGGAGGCCATCTCTCTCCCACAGAGCCGGTCTCCTCCCCAGGGACGGGAGGGGTGGGTTGTGAACGCGGGCCGTTATTTTTTACCTTGGTGATGTGCATTTAATGTCCCCACTTTATGTGTCTTCCAAAAATGTGTGTGTATGTGTGTGAGTGTGTGTGGAGGAGCATGCTACATGTGTCGGGGGAAGGCAGCAACAGGACCAGATAAGAGGATTATACCACTATGATCCACCCCGAGGGGTTATTACACTGGGCGGCGAAACAACGTTTAAAAGGGCAGGACCTTGGATTCTCCCCCGGACAGCAGAATTGAAGCAGGCGCTAGCTGGTTCACATTGTTCCCTCTCCTGGTCTGGCCTGTGCACTTCACAAGGCCCTGGACCACCTTAGCCCCGCCTTGTGAAGGGAGGGCATCACATGGTACGACCCGACACCCCTCCGCCGGGAGGAGAAATGGACATGCCCTGAAATCTGTCCGATGGCTTTCGGCCGGCTTTCATGTGAATGTTATCGATCGAAGAAGCCAAATTCACAAAATGGAGAGATTTTCTGGGAATAAAGGATGAAAGGGATAAAATAAGCCTGCATAGATTTTGGGAGATAATGGGGTTATATAAGAAAATGAATGCCTTGTAGCTTTCATTACTTTGCTATGGGGCTCAAAGAAGAGGCATGTGTGGACCGTACTTGGTCTTAATAACAAAGACATCCAGACAGTTAGGGCCTCGGCATCAACAGGGACAAGATCATCACTGCCATTCAAGCAAAGAGCTCAAGCGACACCAATGTGTGTGTGTGTGTGTGTGTGTGTGTGTGTGTGTGTGTGTGTCTGTGTGTGTGTGTGTGTGTGTGTGTGTGTGTGTGTGTGCGCCCCTGTGTGCGTGTGTGTGTGTGCGTGCACCTGTCTGGGAGGGAGCCAGCGAGGGTGTGTATTTCGTGAGTCTCCACAGCAGTCTCTCTGGAATGGGGCTCTTTCATGTCCGAGGAGCTGCAGGAAGCCCCCTGCTGGTGTGTCAGCAACAGACCCCACAGGGGGACCCCCGGACCCCAGAGAGCAGCCAGCCAGCCACTCACCTCCACTCGACCCCAGAGTGGAAAGGAAAAGAAAGTGCACAGTGACTTGAAAAAGAGGAAAACGCTCCAAGAAAAAGCAGAAGATTAGCAGAGAGGACAGTCCCCGGGCAAGGCCCTTACTGAGGTTTGAAGTCGTCCCCAGTTCGGCCATCCTCTCCTTCTTTCTCTCTCACATCTCGAGAAGGGCAACAGAAAAATAACAACCGACTGGGATGGCGTCCAGGCGCCAATAAAAGAGCCAAGGTCATGGCAAGTAAAGAAAAAAAATAATAAGAGTTTTACGAGGTTGTGATAAGGCATGCTGAACGGAAAAGGGCCGGGCTTTGATGAGAATCAGCTCTGGAGAAAGACAAGCAGGCGGCAGAGGTGAGGGGTAGCCGTATCCCACCTCGCTGCCCCTTGTCTGGGGTAAGCACTGTCCCTCAGCAGCAGGGGAGAAACACCCCAATAGCACAGGGAGGAGATCACAGAGGAATGGGCCAATAGCAGAGGGAGGATCTCACAGAGGAATGGGCCAATAGCAGAGGGAGGAGATCACAGAGGAATGGGCCAATAGCAGAGGGAGGAGATCACAGAGGAATGGGCCAATAGCAGAGGGAGGAGATCACAGAGGAATGGGCCAATAGCAGAGGGAGGAGATCACAGAGGAATGGGCCAATAGCAGAGGGAGGAGATCACAGAGGAATGGGCCAATAGCAGAGGGAGGATCTCACAGAGGAATGGGCCAATAGCAGAGGGAGGATCTCACAGAGGAATGGGTGGGAAAATGGAATTTCCTGTCTCCCCTTTCATGAGGTGACCTTTGCCCTCTCAGCATCCCTCCTTATATTTCTCCATTAGTAAACCCACTCTCACACACACATGCAATTACACGACACACCAAAAGCCCACTTCCCATCTGCCTCACACGCACACGGACACAGACGTACACACACCCTCGACACACACTCACGGTCCAGCAGTCAATATTTTCTGAAGGATTGCCTCCTGTGGGACTTGCAGGCAATCTACAGTGGACGAAGGCCTTTGCAATGAAAGAGCCTGTGATTGCATTCGACCGTGCCTTAAAAAGATGTCATACATCAAACAGTAACAGATAAAAAAAATAAAAAAAAGAAGAAGAAAAAAAAGCTGTTGGCTGTGAGTTCATCAGCACGGTGTCTTCCATGGCCTCACAGCCGTTTGTCTGCCTATCTTGATGAAGGCCCCTTCCACTGTCTTCCATTACAAAGACCCAAATGTAAAAAAAAACGGTGAACGGTGACGTTGTGTGTGAGTGTGACAGGGCGTTAATGTGCTGTTCCATAACGCTCGTATGGCTTTCATCCCACTGTGGAGAGAAAATGTGAACTTGAGAACAAGGTATTTCCCTGTGTGTGTGTGTGTGTGTGTGTGTGTGTGTGTGTGTGTGTGTGTGTGTTTAGTTATGAAATGTGTACAATCCCTCTTACCATTTGACTGGCTAAAGCTTGAGGGAACTATGCACTTTCCATTTGCGTCCCGATTTAGAACGACAATATTAATATGAATGCAGTTCTTATAATAGGTTAAGCTGTTTTCTTCAGAATCTTTTCACCTCAAAGAAAGGTTTGCTAATATTAAGTGTATGGAGAAGACAAAATGCATTGACAAAACCAAACCCATGCTGAAGACAACGCTTGTTTTTGCTGAGTAGACACAAAAAAGAAACTTAGATAGCTACCATCTGTTATCATAAAAGCTTAAATTCAGTATAATGTAAAAAAAACAAAAAAAAATAAATATATATTTATAGCAAAAAGATTTCCTCACCCTGATTGCAGTTTTACGTTTGAAGTTTTTCTTTTCTAATTAGCGTTTTAACACAAGGGATAAATAGGTTTTTTTCTGGCAAGTGATAGCTTTATTCAGCTTTTAATCAAGCAGACAATCTGTCACCACTATGCTGATTTCAGATTAGTCAAGTAGCCTGAATGTAAATATAGGAGCTATCAATAGAGCCGTAGCCTTCGGCCATGGTACCTCTGCAAGGACACACACACACACACACACACACACACACACACACACACACACACACGCAGAAACAGTCATATGTAAACTAATGCAAACACACACAAACACACACACACACACACAAACACACAAACAGTCAAATGTAAATTAATGTATACACACACACACAAACACAAACGCACACACAAACAGTCAAATGTAAATGAATGTATAAACACACACACACACACACACACACACACAAACAGTCAAATGTAAATGAATGTATAAACACATGCACACACACACACACACACACACACACACACACACACACACACACACATACACACGCACACACAAATTCCGTGTTTCTCAAAAGCCCCATCTCTGTGTCCTTGAAAAATCTTAGCTATGCTATGTCCAACCACTCATGAGACATCTGCTAGATGCCTATTCATCAAATAACTGTGTTGTTTTCTTTTACTTCTCAAAGCAAAAAAAAAAAAACTGGCTACTTAGGAGAACCTACAATCTACAGCCCAGGTTCCTCCAATGCTAACGGACACAGCAAAGAGAGGCTCAATGGACATGAGATGGAATGGCGTGGAAAAGAGAGCAGACTTCAGAGAATCTCCCTCTTTTCTCTCTCTACCTCTCTCTCTCTTTTCTCTCTCTCTCTTCTCTTCTCTCTCTCCCTCTTCTCTCTCTCTTTCTCTTTCCCTCCCTCTTCTCTCTCGCTCTCGCTCTCTCTCTCCCTCTTCTCTCTCTCTCCCTCTTTTCTCTCTCTTTCTCTCTCTTTCTCTCTTTGTCTCTCTCTCTCTCTCACACAATAAATATTTAACATTTCAGTAAGCTTTATTGACATGAAATACTATATAGTTATTTAGGTATAAAGTATCAATCAAAGAAAAAAAATGTAGTAACAATAATTATTCACATATGATGTGATTAACATAAAATATCGCTCTAACACAAAATCCAGGATGTGTTGAATAAAATAATATTGCATACAGTTTAACATTACTAATTGCGCTCACTCTCTTTTCTCTCTCTCTCTCTCTCTCTCTCTCTCTCTCTCTCTCTCTCTCTCTCTCTCTCTCTCTCTCTCTCTCTCTCTCTCTCTCTCTCTCTCTCTCTCTCTCTCTCTCTCTCCCTCTCTGTCTCTGTCCCCAACTACACCTTTTCACACTAACTTCTTCGAATTACGTCTTAATACCCCACCCCACTGAACCACTCACTCACTCACTCACTCACTCACTCACTCACTCACTCACTCACTCACTCCCCCTTTTTAACTCTCCCCCATCCAGCCTCCCCCTCTTCGGAGAGCAGGGGGAGTTAATGCTGTCTCTGAATTATTAATCCACCGAAAACAAGGAGTTGGAGTGACTGGGAATTATCAGAGGGAAGGTCAAACTGGGGGCACGGTAAGTCAGCCCCCGAAACCAGACAGTGTGCCCACCAAAGACTCACAAGGTACACCTCCTACTGCACACTGGTGATGGGCACTAATACACTGGTGATGGGCACTAATATACTGGTGATGGGCACTAATACACTGGTGATGGGCACTAATACACTGGTGATGGGCACTAATACACTGGTGATGGGCACTAATATACTGGTGATGGGCACTAATACACTGGTGATGGGCACTAATACACTGGTGATGGGCACTAATACACTGGTGATGGGCACTAATATACTGGTGATGGGCACTAATACACTGGTGATGGGCACTAATATACTGGTGATGGGCACTAATACACTGGTGATGGGCACTAATACACTGGTGATGGGCACTAATACACTGGTGATGGGCACTAATATACTGGTGATGGGCACTAATACACTGGTGATGGGCACTAATACACTGGTGATGGGCACTAATACACTGGCTACACTGTCACAGTCCTAAATACACTGTCACCGTCCTAAATACACTGTCACAGTCCTAAATACACTGTCACAGTCCTAAATACACTGTCACAGTCCTAAATACACTGTCACCGTCCTAAATACACTGTCACAGTCCTAAATACACTGTCACAGTCCTAAATACACTGGCTACACTGTCACAGTCCTAAATACACTGTCACAGTCCTAAATACACTGTCACAGTCCTAAATACACTGGCTACACTGTCACAGTCCTAAATACACTGTCACAGTCCTAAATACATTGTCACCGTCCTAAATACACTGTCACAGTCCTAAATACACTGTCACAGTCCTAAATACACTGTCACAGTCCTAAATACACTGGCTACACTGTCACAGTCCTAAATACACTGTCACAGTCCTAAATACACTGGCTACACTGTCACAGTCCTAAATACACTGTCACAGTCCTAAATACATTGTCACCGTCCTAAATACACTGTCACAGTCCTAAATACACTGTCACAGTCCTAAATACACTGGCTACACTGTCACAGTCCTAAATATACTGTCACAGTCCTAAATACACTGTCACAGTCCTAAATACACTGTCACAGTCCTAAATACACTGGCTACACTGTCACAGTCCTAAATACACTGTCACAGTCCTAAATACACTGTCACAGTCCAAAATACACTGGCTACACTGTCACAGTCTTTCTAAATGCACCGCCTTCTTCCACTAAAGGTCCAGTAATTAGATATTCATTTAGTTAATATTAATTAGACTACTTTATCCAGTTAGGATATCTCGCTTTCATCTAGCTATGCAACGTTGGTCATTTGGTGAATCACTGCATTTATAATCATATAATCAGCGAACAATTGTTCATGTTCATGGAACAAAATAGTTTTGTTTTTTTTACACTATCGTTCTCCAATCCTTTTGACAAAAGGCTATGGGGGTCTCCCAGAGTATCTCCAAAGCATGGCGGATAATATAAACGCAAGTCTTCAGCCGAACTCAACTGCAGCAGCATGACCTCTGTCTCCTTCTTCAGCCTCGCCATCCAGAGGGTTCCATGGAAACCCTCACCACTCCAGCCCTCAGGGCGAGCCAGGGCGTATCCATCAGACAGACACCGGGGGGAAGCAGACGCCAGTGCTAGTTTTAACCCCACTCAATGGTAGGGCACGCACCGGGCCAGCCAGGTAGCCCCCCCCCCCCCCCCCCCCCACCCCCCCCCGGCCCCCCCCGCCCCCGCCCCCCCACAGACCTCCGATTGGGAGATGTATGCTCGTGTTGCTGGGCTGACAGAACCATAGCGGGGCTTCCCAGGGGGAAAGCCAGGGGGAAAGCAGCCTTGTCAATAGACCAGGTCTGGCTGCTGGGTCCCAGGGAAGCCAGAGACCGGCCATCCATCAGGCCTGAACACGCAACTACATCAGCTGGGGGGGGAGCTGGTGAGTAATGTCTCCCCTGTGTGGTCAGTCTCTTTCTCCATTGTGTACGCATGCACACACACACACACACGGCAAACACACGCACACACACACATACGCACCTACACACACTGCACACACACACACACACACACATACACACATTCACACACACGCAAACACACACACACCCAAGCACACACACACACACTTCACACACATACGGACTGGGTTTTACAGTGGCATTGAAAAATGTCAGGTCTCAATGTCTTTCTTGGCTAAACTCATGAAGGGAATCAACTCCAGAGCAACACAGCGACTTCATTTCAAACTGGCATTGAAGCCTTCCCAGGGGAGGATAACTATTCTTGTTAAATAACTCACCAAAAGCAGTTCAATCTTTGACTATTTGATAAACACGTTAAGGTTGTCTAATTCCTAAACAACCAAGCCACTAAATCTCCCAGGACCCAAATAAACATCCAAACTCTATTCGTGTCACTTCCTTTCATGGAATTCTTCAACCGAGCTTCCAGACCAGAGTAGAAAACGTTACCTAATTCCCCACTCCGACCGTGTTTTGACAGCTTGTCTCAACCTGAAAACAACTGTCTATTCAATTTAAAGTTTACATTGATGCCCAACCAAGTTCCAACAACGTCCGTCCGAGCCCAGACCAAATGGTATTTCTCGCTACAAACTCCTTTCATGGGAGATTAATGGTGTGAGTTTAACCAATGAGAAGGCGAGGAGACGGGCCGATGCCGCAGCCTCTCAATTAAGCACTCCAGTTCAGGACATTCCTCCCCGTTCCACTACAAAGACTCTCAATGGATCCTTTCTTATATGCTGAGCCACTGCACTGCCACAGATCAATGGCACATTGTACCATTCCCCTGGAGAGGGTTAGAAAGTCAACCGCCCACCGCCCCCCCCCCCCACCCCCAACATAACAGTTCAATAGGCCACGGTCCTACAGCCTCTGCCGAAGCGAAAGCAGCAGGGAGGGGATCTCCCGTTCCCTTGGCCAGCGCTGAGCCATCAGTCTGCCTGATGTATGGTTCCAGGGGGCACAAATGAAACCTGTCACAACAAGGGTAATGATGTCACAGTCACTATATCTCACCGCCATGGAGCCGAGGGGACAAGGGGGGGGGTAAGGTGTGGAGGGAAGGAGTGGTAGGGGTGGGGGGAGGTGGGTGTGTGTGTGTGGGGGAGGTGCGTGTGGCATCCCAACACAGGGCTCCTTTGACCTTGTCCGGGTGGGGCGTGTGCGTGTTAATGTATAGCAACAAGAGGGGTATCTGAAATGCCTGTCCATGAAGAGGTATGGTAGCTGTCACACAGAGTTTTGGTGCCCTGCACGAGTGTGTGTGTGTGTGTGTGTGTGTGTGTGTGTGTGTGTGTGTGTGTGTGTGTGTGTGTGCGAGAGCGTGTGTGTGTGTGTCTGTGAGCGTGTGTGTGTGTGTGTGTCCCATCTCCCTCTCTGTGTCTTTTTGTATGGGCCTTAATCTCGCAGACTCATCATCCATTATCGTTGACATCATCCCTCTCTCCCTTTCTCTGACACCCTCCCTCTCCCTCTCCCTCCCTCCCTCCCTCCCTCCCTCGCTCCCCTCCTGCGGTCTCTCCTCCCCCCTCTGTCTCAGGACATACTCCCCTCTAATGGATTGGAAGTCTTGGTAAGAGGTCACAGGCACTCCCAGATTAATATCACCCCTGATGTTCTGAAGGACGGCCCGGGCAGGTCCATGTTTGCGTGTGCGTTTGCGTGTGCGTTTGCGTGCATGCATCGGAGTGCTTTTGGACGGACATAATGTGTGCGTGCATGTGTTCATCTTTGTGTGATGCCTTCTTCATTGTCGGCGGTCAAAGCCAGGGACCGGAGGGAGAGGAGTAGGAGAAGGGCAGAGACCTAGAGGGAGACTGCTGTGGCAGAGAGGCTAGGGCGCTGTTGGATCTGTTCACCCATTCTTAATCACCTCCAACAAGAAGATCTTAAAATTTGTACTTAGATGAGAAGTAATGTAGATTTGAGATTTAATAGATTTATTGTTTGGAAGTTGAGACAAGATGTTGAAATACTGTTAGAGCGGGGAATTGGGTAAAGTTTCTCGGTATAGTCAAGATGCTCAGGTTGAGATTACACTCATCCACACGAACACTCAAACATGATCCACATATTATCCATTACACCGTTAGTATGGAGATACCTGAGGAATGGGGGCGTCCATGCTAGCATGTCAACTCTGATTTCAAACTGACACCGTAATGAAGAGCAGAAAACACTTCAGACGTGAAAAGTCATTGGCAAGCAAGTAGGCATCGGGATTCTTTCACATGGTAATATCTAGCTTCACAGGACTGATGCGACCTTGACAGTTTGAACAACGTCAAACCATTACACATCAACAGACAGCCTCAACAAATGAGCTAAGGCACACACATTAAGCATCTGTTGGCACACATATTTATGTGTAGTCTCAAGAGGTGCTTAGGTATTGGGAAGACCATTTTGTCGGCACTCTAGTCTAACACTCTCACAGAAAGGCTCACAGCTCCTTCATCACATCTCTAAATGAGTGCTCACTCCAGTCCTTTCATGAACAGAAATGGAGATTTGACTTGCATATCAATTTGCTAATACTCTACCCTAATCTAAAGGGCAGATACACAGGGGCAGACAGAACCGATTATCCCTCTCTATACAGGTGAAAATACAAGGATATCTTCCACACGTGCACACACAGTCATCAGCCACACTCACGCAGAAGCACGCACAGACACAAAGGCAACAGCATGAGACCAGAGAACACCCTCAGCACGTCCATGCTATTCCTCTGCAGAGGCAAAGACAACATGGCCTGATCAATGGTTATCAGGCCGCCTGTCTGTTGATGTTGATTGTTGCTTTCAAGAACAAAAAAAGTTGTCCTATTAAACCCTATGCCTAGGGCTCTGTAAAAGGGAGAGTTTAACATTATGGGAAATGATTTCGACACATGCAAAATACAGAAGATATAACATGTAAATAACACAGCGTTGACTTAGTCACTTTGGGAGCCATGCTAGTGGTTACCTCGAGTTTACTGATACGCTAGGCTACTTTTACGACTACCACATAACTAACTCAATTGATCATATATATATCAAAAATATATCAAAATTATATATTTTTTTATATATATTTTTTTATATATATATATATATCAAAAATTGATATTAATCATCTTGCCTGACTAGGCAAGTCGGGGCATATCTTAATTCCCAAAATGTTGAGCTATCCCTTTAAAGCAGAATGACCTGATCTGCTGGGGAAGAGAGGCAGTTATCGCTCAAAAGAAATTAGTTAGTGGCTATCAGTAAGAAACGCTCTAGCTTATCTGTCTCTATATTCCATCAAATCATATTTCCTTCTGTTTTCGAATTTCTTAGTTTAACTCTTTCGAGGACTTTCACAGATGTTTCACCATAGATAATTATTGTTATTATGGATTATCATTTTAATCCATTGTTATCATTTGGATACTGTATCTATCACCTTATGCAAAGGCTATTCTCTGAAACATCTAAAGTCAGATTTACCCCCCACACACACACACACCCCACGCTGTTTTAAATATTTGGTCTAACTTAGCATGCTGTACTGTAATGGCTCCTAAAGTCAGTAAAAGTGAGTAAATTCATCTAGTCACAGTTAGAAAAAAAACTTTTCTTCTATTTTTAAGTTACCATTTTGCAGCCTTTCGCTTTGTTTCCGTCTGTAGAAGCCAACTCAGAAATCCTTCAGAATTGAAGCAGGAAAGATGACATGTGGAGAGGAAAGGCAGGAGCCAGGAAGTCAGGAGGGAAATGCAAATAGAGCAAGAGAAAAAGAGACGGGAAGAGAGAGGGGGAATCGGCAGCGAGCGGAAGGAGTCACGGCCAGGGAGACGGAGAGAGAAGAGCAAAGTAACAGATGAGTCAATGCAATGAAATCACAGGGAATAGGAGCCGGGCCCGGACAACTCGCGGCCGGGGTGCAGATCCTTTGGCTGCAGTTCGTTTCAAAGGTGAAGAGCGACTGGTCGACTTCACAAAAGGTACACAGCACAGGGAGGGGGGGTGGGGGGGGGGGGGCATGGCGGGCATCTCCACCCCCCGTTACCGTTCCTGTTGAATGGCCAGACCGCCGAGTCATTCCCAGTCTGCAGCTGGACTACGGAAAGTACACTCGCCCCACTCTCCCTAACATTAACATTAAGCACCAAGAATGAAGTAACTAAGCTCCCCTGTGCTCAGAGCCTGCAGACCTAGGCCAAAACCATATCTCTGATCTTCGTGAAGATAAATCAAAATGATGAATAGGCAGCCGGTGAGAAATTGACATTCCGATTTGGGTTTGTCAAAGGTCCGCGTGATTTATTTGGAACGAGCCTATCTATTACCTAAGAGGCAACGGCAGGCGATAGGGGATTCTTTGAGTGTCTTGTTTTCCTCTCCAGGCAATCTGAGAGCAATCTGAGAGAGAGAGAGAGAGAGAGAGAGAGCATTGCGTCTCGTTTTAACCGGGCTGCCACCCACTATACCACAATGCAATGCTCCTCTAAGGACATGAATTAAACAGAGAGAGGCAACTTCCTTGGGGAAAGCAGCCTGCCAGCACTTAGCTGGGGGTCATAAACAACCAGCTGCATTTGTCACTTCCTCTTGGCCCAACAAAGCGACAGGAGAAATAAATTACCTTTAAGTAGAACTTATTCCTCTCCCGGCATCTTTTCCTGCTCCTGCCCGCATGGCTGGTTAGCGGGGAAAAAAGCAAACCCATCGCCGACAAATATAGGCAAACTAGCCAACGAATCCAAAGCGAAGGCAGGATATTAACCCTATTTTAACATGCTGTAGAGGGAAGAGGGGGAAATAAAATGCTGGGCCGTCAAGGTAGAGGGAGGGGATAAAGTGCTAGGCTACCTGGTCCCCAGCACACACGTAATTGTCATTTTTGCAGACCTCAGAGGATGAATTGATAGAGTAGAGACAGATCACGTGGAGCCTCTCTACTCCAACTTGCTTGACGATGCGATGCAGAAAAAGATGCCTATCCGGTTGCGTTTCAATTTCAAGACCTCAGTCACCTTTGACCTCTGGGTGATCTGGAGCTTTCAATCATGTTTCTTTGAACTCCTCCTGATCCTCCCCTTCTCTACCTCTCCCGATCCACACTTGAGGAATCGAAGCCCCAGCCTTGGGATTGAGAAGTTCCAAAACAGCACAGTCACATTCCTTGCATACCATAGATTACACAGGTACATCCATCATCCACCACCCTAGCTGCACCACACACACACACACACACACACACACACACACACACACACACACACACACACACACACACACACACACACACACACACACAGCCTCCTGAGTGTTCTCCCCCTGTAGAGAAGCCCACCCAAACGCTGCCATTTTGAACCATTCATTAAGCACTGTTAGTCAAGTTAATGAACCCCGCTTTCCTGTCCTCACAAACACCAACCCCTTCGCCTCAAAAACTAGAAAATGAGGGCGTGGCAGCCACAGACACAATGGTTATCTTCCATTTCATTATTTTCTCTCTTCTAACATTACAGCCCTGTCTTACTGACAACCCAGCTGCATACTAGCGTTAAGGACGGCAATTGAAATAGCATCTGGAGAAAACACTGGTTTGCTAATCAAGCGAAGGCAAAACAATTACTGGAATCCTATAATCAATGGCTCTGGACGAACAATAAATCCCGCTCGGCTGCTGTGTAAACCGGCAAGGAGAAAATGGGTCTTTTCCATTGAATCGCAATCCTCTAGATATGCTATCATTGGCTAATAGCTAAACAGGAACACAACTTAGTCCTTCAGATGGAACTGTGTGATAACAGACGGTACAGCGCCGGAAAAAGGTCACATCCAAGATGGCGTCCGAGGCCGGGGAGACTAATGAGGTCCGTCTACCTTCGGAGTGTGTGTTGAACGCATTTACCTAGCGGAGGAACTGTGCACCCAGTCGTAAAACCGCGAAGACACAGAATTCCAGTTCTCCTTCTTTCGATCCAGGTTTTCAATTCAGCACTGGGTTGAAACCAGAACAGGGGACCGGAAATTAAACCTACAGGATGGCGCCTCAAACAGTAAATGGCGAGGGGATCAGGTGAAACAAATCCATCTGGATTCATGAAAGCTTTTTTTGTGAGCTTCTAATTGGAGGATATAGACTGGGAAAACAGAGAGGGATCAATCCTATGGTACCGTGGCGATGGCACTGCATGGTGCCACTCCATCGACAAGGACAAGGAGGCGGACAGATTGTAAACTCACTCAGGTAAATGGAAATGGCTTAACCGAAAACACAGGCAGCCAGACACAGTCAGGTAAATGGAAAGGGCTTAACCGAAAACACAGGCAACCAGACACAGTCAGGTAAATGGAAATGGCTTAACCGAAAACACAGGCAGCCAGACACAGTCCGTTCACTCTGATCAATAAAGGCAGAGGCCTTTTACAAAAAGCCTCTTTCTTCTTCTTTCCCACTTTCTCTCTCCATCTCTCTCTCTCTCTCCATCTCTCTCTCTCTCTCTCCGTCTCCACTTCTTATTCTTTCCCTTTTTGCTTACCCGTTTCCTTGTTGCATTGTTGCTTCCAAACGGAAGCCAGCACAGCCCTCTGCCATAAATAATAGAGGAGCCCCACATTGCCGTGCACTCTGAGTCCAGATGGATTCTGGTGGAGATCGATACTGCCCCATGAGGGGTTTTATGCCACCTACAGACGACGTTTTAAAGGCTACCAATGGATCTGCTCCCTCTTTATTCAACTCCGGCCACAGAGTCAAATCCTAACTGGATGTCAGCTCACTTCACCACTCCTCCACAAACGTGATACCATGGTAACCTGACCCGTGAATTAAACGTAAAGGACCTGCCGACATTCAAGACAAATATGAATCATTCATTCGCTGTTGTTCAACCGATGAGGAAGCCCTTCTGACATGGAGAACGTTTGAGCGAGGAGGGGTAAACAAAAAAGACGCCTCATCTCCCGGCTTGTTATCTCCACGCATCACACTCACAGACCCCTGGCAGGCTTATCACAGACGGCAGGGTTGTCATGGCGAAATAGGAGGTGAAATGTTACAGTGACCTTTAAGAGCTTCAACCTAAGGGGCTGAGCGGAGCTCTCCTGGCCAAAGCCTCCAACCCCAACCCCCAGGGAGACGCACAGCCCTCCAGGCCTACAAGAGGCCTCTTCATTGTCTGGGCTCCGGAAGAGAGCCGAGCTGCCTTGGACGGTTGGTTGGTGATTTGATATTTGTCAGCTTGATTGGAGAAGGAAGAAGGATAACTTCAATTTAAAGGGGGCTAAGGGTTTCCATGGTTTCATGTTTGTGCAGGGATAAGTGTGACACAATAATCAGGCACGCCTTATACTTTGACAGATCCGCCGATCTTTTAGAGCAAAATGGTTTCGCGTTAGGAAGAAGTGCCTGTTATTTTCTTTTTCTGTGCTCCCAATAAAACTTATTTCAATCTTGAGTGGAAGCCTGATTTCCAAAAGGAAACCTTACTCCCCTCAGCGCATATGATGAGTTTCCCCCCACCAGTCAAATTAAGTCTTGATTACTTCTTTTACATATTTTCAAAACACAGACTTATTTCCCATTTAATCTAGGCCTGTTAGCACAGTTCACAAAGTATATAATTAGTGGTTCCTAGCTGTTACTTACATATTCTTTTGTGTGTACATTGAGTCATTCAAAAACAAATTAAATCTACCTTTTCTGTAATTATGTCTGGAGGCTTGTTTATATACATATATATATATATATATATATATATATATATATATATATATATATATATATATATATATATATATATATATATTCTGAGCAAAAATATGCAAGCCTGATTCTGATTGGAAAAGACTCATCTGGAAACGGAGGGTTGATTCCATATTCATTGTTTTATTTCGTTCACTTGAGAGGCTCATGGACCCACATCAGAGGCAGCAGTCTCTCCTGTGTCCGTTTTAACTGGGAGGTGGTGGCATTTCAGCAGGTTGACCTCATATCACTCCACATCCTCCCCCCTCCTCCAGGAGTGACAAGGAGAAGGCCCCCCAGGCGCTTCCCACCCACAATAAGAGAGTGTGGCTGATCTCAAGTCCGCTATCGAAGGAGACATCCCTGCTTTCCTCCAAGCACCCAGCGTCTCTTCCCGACAGCTCAGCTTGTACTAGGAAATGCATACACATCAAACCCATTACAGTGTCAAGCTTCAACGGACCCAAAAGGAGGTCACAATGTTCACGGAAACTTGAGAATAGTGCTTTTTCTGTCTTTATTCTAGCAGCCATAGGCATCCCAAAAAAGAGCTTAACCAGCCTTTAAAACGATGGACTGGTGAAGACTAGAAGGATGAGGATGAGAAAAACTATCCCCCCCCCCCCCCCCCCCCCCGCCGCCACAAACATTTCAGGGCACATTTGCATATGTCTTTGAGGACCATATGTTTCGCGACAAGATTTGCTTTACAGCAGAGGCATTTGGTGAAGGCAACACAAAGAAAGGAATCATGTCACATCCTTCCCCTTAGCCACCTCTGCCCTATGACCTTGTCTAAATGCCTTGTCGGCCGCTAGCTAAAAGGGATTTATTTTCGCAGGGAGCTGAGACGTTCTGACAATAACATCTCCCTCTTTAGAATTTCAAATTGAGCCACAACAAACTAAGGAAGCATGCAAGAAGTCTGACTTTTAATCTCGAGGTGACAACTAACACGCTGTTCTTGGTAATTAAATGCCTGGTGCTCTATGGAGACGTCCAACGCTCTGCTCGGAGCACTGTCCATTATGCACTGCCCTTTTTGGGGGACTTTCGGTCTCTGGAAAGCCAGAGCCACCAGCCACATCTCCATTTGCTCTGCGTTAATGACTCGGTCACCATGAAGAATAATAACAGCACACAGGGTGACTCATCTCATAGCTCATCACAGGAATGATCAAATGTGTGTGTGTGTGTGTGTGCGTGTGTGTGTGTGTGTGCACGCGTGCGTGTAAACGTATGCTCATGTGAGGTGTTTGTTGCCACCTCTCTCAAGACAGCGGCCATTTTTACAAGGCCATCAATGACAGTGAAACATGATGGAAGGGCAGCTCTCCAACAGTAAATGAACGCTGCACAAGCCCGTCAGCCAGACCCCCTCTCATGCATAGAGAGCCCGGGCCTGAGTGATGTGGAGAGGCATGTACTGTCTGCATACCTAACCTGACACATCCCCCAGAAAATAGGGTCCTATTCTCTGCCTCTCCTACCCACTGGAGCGCTGAATTGTCTGTGTTGATCCATGTCCAACAGAGCTATATTATGGTGTGTGTGAACACAGAATTGATGAGAGGACACTTCATAAAACATGTTAGGGCCATTAAATTCTGCTGAAGGACCTCTGCAATGGGTTGTCCTTTGACAGGCCTGACAGAAAATAGGGGGCGATACTGTAACTCCCTAGTGGCTCATCACACAAACATCTTTGTGCAAGAGACTGTAAACTGTGATTAATGTAGAGAAGAGGATCACTCTGGTAAAGAAGATCTTCAACAAAAGAGAAAGCAGATTTTATATCACGCTCGGTAGGCCTACAAGGAAGGGGTAACAGTGCAGACACAACAGCGTTCAAAAAGAACGTCAGGAAGCTCTGTGAGTAGCAGACAATATCCCCCCCACAAAAAAAATGTCTCTACACGTTTGTAAATGGATTAACTAAAATATGTATTGTGTGACAGCTCATGGCTATTAACTGTTCTATCTGTCAGGCAGTTTTCAGAGTGGTTGAGAGCAAACAAGGGGCGTGGTCAAGTCATCCTTAAATGCCTTAGGAGAGACGCCGCCAGACCGTCTTACTCAAGCTTTCAAAGGTGAGGAGTCCATCCACATTTATCATTTTATGGAACACAATGGTGATACAGTAATGAACAGCAACATCATACATGTGATTTTATTAGATTGCAAGACCATAAGCCATTTCCAGACATCATGAAAAGCTCTAACTATGTTACCGCGGGAACAAAAAGGAAGAATGAATTATGCCATTTCTATTTTCTTTTAACATCACGAGCGCTGCCCCCAAAATTGGTACTTTTGTAAATTCTGTAGGCAAGAAAAAGGTTAAAATCCCACAGACTTATAATATTTACACAAGTGATTCATTATAAACTAAATAAGTTTCAGTTCAATAATATGCATTGCATTTTAAACAGATAATAAAATCTTGTTTTAGGTTAGACATATCTTTATTTGCATATTAATGGGTTTATATTAAACTTATACTTTGAATACCGAACTAACAGTTTTTGTAATATCTTGAATGAATGTCAAATAAATCAATCTTTGACTTAGTTTGCCTAATTTTAGGACAGCCTAAATGCATACATTTTCCAAAGGGTGCGTGCCTTATATTACTCAAATTAATTTTGGCATGGGATGAATTGCTGTCAAAAACAATGAATTCTGAGTAACCAACCACCAATTTAAATATTTTGGCACTGAAATATCACGACAGATCTGCACTCTAAAACTCACATTGGCTAATGACTCCGCCTAATCAAGGCGTTGAGGATTGAAGCACATTGAAATCACCACGCACATATTAAAGGCAAACGTTGTCTCATAAAAATAAAAATAAACGACACTTTACATTTAAACCATGAATTTGACTCAACATGTTCGGTAAAATACATTTTAATTGTGCTGTATATTAGACTAGTATTTGCTATCCCATTTCTGACCCCTAGTTTACTCAATTTAGCAGGTAACCATTCTATATTAGCTCTCAGGAAATAGTTCTATTTTTTAATTTGTGTTAATATGCGCTGGATTCATAGGCTAATAGAAAGCGCATTTGGTTCGCCTCGTCAGTGAAGCACGGCGGTTGAGAAATACACCTGCTACACGACCATCCTCAACCCTCTCAATGCAGGATGATTCAGAAATGCGTTATCGACCATAAGGCACCGTCTACTGTAACGAATAGTTATGTACTAGAAACGTAGGCCAACATAATAGCAGTAGCTACTTTTTAAAACAAAACAGGTAGTAAAGTTCTTAAGGAATACAGCAGATTCCAGGAATGAGTAACAATTCATAGTGAACCAGCAAAATCCACTGATATACGGGCGATTTTAAACTCCCTTCCTTGGCAGTGCAAGATTTAGGCTACCGAAGACAGCGCCTTTGCGGTATCAGCGTGAGATATCCCACTGTGTTTTACTTTGAACAGCATTCCGCCACCCGAATAATTATGGCTCACATATTTGAATCAAATGCGCTTCTTTCAATATTCTTGAAAGATGTGCTTTGGATACCAGTCTGCCTTTAAAGTACGCTCCGAGTAAGATGCAAAAACGCACCACTGTGAGCTCAGCTCCAACTCCTCAGTGTGAGGCTACAGTTCAACCACGAGATACGCAATTTACAAGTTATCACATTAGAATTGATAACAAGTAATTGGACGGGAAGAAACTGTTCCTACCTTGGTTATTGATGGAGTTTCTCTTTATCATTCAGCATACAAAACCCCTCTCATCTTCTTGCTCAAACAAACAAATTAACAATAATCCCGGTGTGCGTGCGTCCTGCGGCAGATCCAAGAGAGGCGGGTTACAAATCTACCGTTGAATATGGTTTAAAATCCCCCCCCAATTGCGCGAGTTTCTCGGGCGCTTATAATATTGCAGGACTCGCTCCCTCAGACGTGCTTGGAGAAACTACAGCTGTCCGCGCTTGGAAATCGGAGGAGTGATGTCATGCACACCCCCACCTTCTCCGCTCGTTCAACCAACCCTCTCTTCACACCCACCCCTCCACTCGTATCCTCCCTACTTTATCCTCCTATACCATACCGTGCCCCCCTTCCTCTGTTTTTTTTTTTCACTAGACATGATGAAGTCATGCACAGTACAGCCCTCGCTATAGTGATGCCGTCCATAGCGTCCACGCTTATTTTTTTTCCCGAGGATAAGGCGGAGGTACGGCTGATTTAAATAGACCAATGCACCAAAGTGAAGATTGAAACTAAATTGTCTTTTAGTCTTTTCATCAGTTCTTCTTAAGGGAAAGTGAAAACAGTGAAACACACACACGCCCCGCTCCTCACCAACACACACAGACACACACACACACACACACACATGGCAGCTGCGTTCAGAAACACACTTGTTTTCTGAGAACTAGCATATCAAACGTGTCCTCCACGCGCTCAGACGACCACACACACACACACACACACACACACACACACACACACACACACACACACACACACACACACACATCCTTAAACACAGACCGGCAGAAAATAGATCAATAAAGACAGCAACAGTGCTGCTATCAGGAGACTAGTGACCCTTCTGACCTCTTGCATCCTCTCCTCTAAACTATTCCCATCCAAATCTCTCAGTCCTTCCTTCCTTCTCCTCAGTGATCCCATTTCCTCCGGAACTCCTCCCCATATGCCAAAAACTCCTCTCCTCTAACCGTAACACGATTCCCCCCACTCCCTCTCTCCCTCCCTTTCTTCACACCTCCAGTGGCGTGTGGGAAGTACACGTGTCAATCAAGACCCTTACATGGAAGCTTTAGTTAGGCCAGAGAGAGATATAGTCTGTCACTGTGTGAAGAGAAGTGCCCGACACACACTCACTGGTACAAAGGCCGCCACCTAGCCTGATGTGCCTGCTCCGCGGCTGATAAGGGCGATTACAAGGTGCTATTTCACCGTCACCAGACTCTCCATGCTTTGACCAAGATCCACCACAGCGGCGTCCTAACCTGTAGCCGGTAAGAAGAGCAGGCCTTAAGAAAACCCATGGAGACGGTGGCATTTCTGTGTGCACTGCTAGAGGCCGAACAAGATCAAGCCCGAGATGGATTTAGTTCAGTGAGGGTCGACAGTCGCTTTGTGGCAGGTTTATTCAGTTACTGTACCGTGGGACAAAATTGATCACTTGATATCTCACCTTTCCTTTCACATCAATTAGGTGTCCAGTGTTATCACATTCAGAGTGACACGTGCATAAATTAGCATGTCCAGTTGGTAGTAGGTGATTACGGTCAGTCAAAGAATGTCTCAGGCACCTTCCATACCATTCAATGTCTATCAACGCCAGCTAATCCACTGTTCAGATCATGTCCGGTATAGCAAGGGAGTGAACAATGACGTCCCATTCCAAAACGCCACGAGACCGTGGTGGAAATTACCCTGAGGTGGAAGAAGGACTTTGAACACATCACAAGACATACGTTGAGCTATAACTACTGGAGACAATCCAGGCTCTGGGAAACGTGTTACCATTTTCATCAGCGGGCCAAAAGCTTTGCATTTCGGAATTATAATGCACCAATGAGTGACAGGAAGTCTAATGGCAGAAAACATGTTTCCGACTAGTTTCAGGACAAATATCCATCGTCCACGATTCGGTCGTGCGGGAACATTTCCTGATGATTTGATGCAAAAACAGATTATGTTAACAAGGATGTTTCAGTGATTGAAGGGATACAATATGTGAGTGATCAATATATCAATTTTTATGCTGTAACTGGTGTGCTGAGACCTGACTTTGACGACCACTTGGGAACAGTCTCTGTTGTAAAAAAGTTAATGTCAGCGCAATAACAAACTACGTGAAGTCAGATTTTTCTACGGCAACGGCAAATTTCCATTCCCCTTGAACAGCTAATGATCTGCTTCCTTACCAGCTCGGAAGATGCCAGGCCTCAACGACACAAGGACAAAGTGACGTGATGGAGGAACCATGGCGGAGGCAACAGAGAGTGCCGAGAGAAGCCCATAAATGGCCCATAACATGGGCCGTGACGACGTGTGAGGGCGCTGGTGTAAAACCCCAGCCAGTGAGAGGCACCTGCCTCATTAAGCGGAGCAGTTGTCAGGCAGGAGTGGGTGTGTGAGTCTGGCGGGAGAAGTCTCTGATGTGCAGACAGGGAGCGCTCACTGGGGTTCTACCTTCGTTCATTCTGTCATAACCACTGTCTCCCATGTCTTTCACACTCTCTCTCTCTCTCTCTCTCTCTCTCTCTCTCTCTCTCTCTCTCTCTCCCTCTCTCTCTGTGTGATAAACCCAGGTTATCATTCTAATTTCCCTTCTCCTCCGCCCCTAATGCCTCTGCTGCATATCGTCTCTCTTTCCTCGCTCTCCTCCCCTCCACCTCCTCGTTGCGTGCTAGAGGGATATCTATAGCAACAGCCTGACAGCCCTTTCAGGTGGGCGAAGGCGCGATTGTCCCTCTGAAGGAAAAGAATGATATCCGCTGCAGATTCACATTTCTTGTCCTCTCTGTGGACATCATGAAAACTGGAAGTTGGCTCGCATTCAGGGAAAATGTCAGGGATTTCTGGCCAGGAATCAGGGATCGCTTAGGAGTGTCGTTTGTAAGCCATGTTGTATTAACCAAGCCCCCACACTGATAGGCAACCGCTTGGACAGTGATCACATTTAAGTCTGGGACCATTTCAGATCTGTTTTTACTGAAATGCGATTAAGCCCACACATGTACAATGACATTTGGTGAAAACCAATGAAGTGCTTGGTATTTGGTTTTGCTAAGTTTAAAGCGTCATACAGTGGATTTCAATATATCTGAGTGGATATGGCATTTTAAGAGTGCTTCCATTCCAGTTGCATACAACCTCTGCATTTCATTCTTTGAATGCGAATCCTCGCCCTATGTTTTTCCCGATAGAGATCAAACAATATAAGGAAGGTATTTCCTTGACAACGTTTTCCAGGATTCACAAATAAAGTAAGGTCCTGTGTTCACTGCATATCCCAATGTAATAATCGCATAACTATTTCTCACAAACTCATCTTTATTGCGGACAACACTCCATCCCCCCTCTGCCCCTAAAGCACATGCATCAAAGCCATTTAGAGAGTTCCTTTCTGTATAAACTTTATGAAGGCAGGGCCCACAGCACTCACCTCGGCCTTATCCCCCTACTGTCACCCCCCTCCTCTTTCCCCACCGCTACTTACTAAGCTGCACCTCTCACACCAGCGACCGTGATCCAATCTGACGTAACCTTGGCGAGGTGCAGCACCTCCAACGCTAACGCCGCCTTGTCAAAACGGCACAGCGTCACCTCCAGGGGAGGAAGGTGTAGGGGGGGGGGGGGGGCTGTGAAAACAACGCAACCAGAAAGAGGAGGGGAATTTTTGTCCTCGGCTTTTGCGTGCCGCACGGTCGTCGCTAGTTTCGGCACCGTTGAGCTGTCAGCGAGCGCCTCAAACAGCTCAATGCTCCAAGACATCGGTTCTTCCCTCTCCGTTTCCAGTTTGTCGCCTGCGTCGCCGTCTGACGTGCGCAGCTCAACGCCGACTTCTTCCCCCCGAGGGCAAAGCGACTCAGAAAATACCAACCTGATGATGAGCCTCGCAACGAGGATCCGGTTGCTTCGGAAACAAACCGTGCAACAGCTGGTTAATTGTTCATTCGTGCCAGGGATGCAAACGACTCCCTGGGTAGGTGCCTGTGTAAGGCCTCTCAGCTCTGCTATAGGACATGTGTTCACGCAATGTACCTCGCCGCGCTACCTGTCAAAGCTTGCTTAACGCATCCGAGGGGCTGTGTCTCTCCCTGCTCTTGAGTATTTCGGCATAATTATTAAAACGGTACTACCGCTTTGTCATGTAAAACAAAGGTTTAACAGTCATATCATCAAATTCTGTCCTCGTCTGAAACAGCAAGCTATGACAGCAGCTTGTGCAAACTGTACATTATACTCACATTTCTGTCATTTAGGCGGGTGCTATTATCCAAAGTGACTTCCAATGAGATGACAGGGATAACACAGGTATAAACCTGAGGCAATTTTGGGTGAAGTGCCTTGCTCAAGGGCACAGGAGTGGTGGGGTTCCCAGGTGAGATTGGAACTCATGACCTCTGGCAGCACCCCTACCCACAAGACCACCATAAGCCTAGGCATCCTATGGAGGAACAAAACAGACGTCTAAATGCACATAGAGCGCAGGCTAAAGGGCATCCGCCATCAGGCCGTGCCTTCTAAGGAGACGGGTCACTTCAGGACGTCTGCCGGAAGCTGTCCTCTCTTTGTTTCCCCTTCCAGAAAGGTTAGAGCCCGGCAGAGATGATAAGGGACAGGAATGGATGTGGACATGGGAGCCAACCGCTGCTGCACCTTGTAGCTGCCAATAGTCAGAGATGGCATTTATAGACAGCAGTCAGGATAGCACTGTGGTGATGATAATGCCAGGAGATGGCTGTGTATTCAGTCCCAGGTCGGGGGAGAAAAACGCCCTTTGAAATGGCTCTGCTGAGGTTGCAAACGGTGGAGTACACATGGACTCCCGGTCTTTGGTTCACAGTAGAGTTTGCTAGGGCACTTTTATCTTTGAATCGAGACATGGTACAGCACGGTACAGCACGGTACAGCTGAGGTGTCATTCACAGTAGAGTTGGCTAGGGCACTTTTATCTTTGAATAGAGACAAGGTTCAGTACAGTACAACACGCCATAGCATGGTACAGCACAGTACAGTACAGCACAGTACAGCACAGCACAGCACAGTACCGTACAGTACAGTACAGTACAGTACCGCACAGCACAGCACAGTACCGTACAGTACAGTACAGTACAGCAGATGTGTCATGCAACCCATTTTTTTGAGGTGGGGGGGGCACATCTCCATTGACTCCACGTACTGTGTGAATTGCATGACGTCACTGCAGTACTGAATGACTTCAAAACATTTCGACCTAACGGCTCCTTATTATTAGGGCAAATGTCTTCTATGCCCCCCCCCCCCCACACACACACACACACACAAACACAATGCAGACTGGCCACAGAGCTCATATCTAGGTGATGTGGTGAATGGGGTGAAAAGCGTTAGAGGCTTATTAAGCCCAGTCTCTGAGATTCTCCCTTTCTGTTTTCGGCCAGTCTCCCTGTGTTCCTGTGTCTGCCAGTGTTTGTTTAGGTTGGGAAATCATTTCTCATCAGCATCAGGAGCAGCAAACCCCTGGGGACACCTGTGTTTAAGCATGGCTTCGACAATCAGCAAACACACGGTCAATCACACAAACACTTTTTTTTTTACTGCAATTGTAAGGAATCATTTGTTCTTTAAACCATGGCAAGATAACAAAGCTGTCTGCTGGAAGAAACTGTCTATTGACGTCCACCTTGATAGTGTCCTTCAAAACATTATTACAAAGCGCTTGGCATATAATCTTTTTTAAACGTAACAAAATATGTATTTGAGTTGTTGCAAAATTATTCAAATAAACAGATTTATTGCAGTGGAAACATTATATTTGCGGTTAGGGTTACAGTAAGTAACTATCTAAAACCAGGATGGTTAGGGTCATGCATACAAACTGGTCGTTCATTTAGAGCCAAAAGGTATAAATTGTCGGGTTCTGCCCTTCAAGGTGGGGAATATAAACCAGGTGCTAACCCAATACCCACAGATTCTCCAGCAGCCCCAACCCACCAGCTGTCATCCCAATAGGATTCTTCCCCAGCCCCTAACCCCTCCTCTTTACCAGATCCTCTTACCCCATCGGGTCACAGCCCCTAACCCCTCCTCTTTACCAGGTCCTCTTACCCCATCGGGTCACAGCCCCTAACCCCTCCTCTTTACCAGGTCCTCTTACCCCATCGGGTCACAGCCCCTAACCCCTCCTCTTTACCACGTCCTCTTACCCCATCGGGTCACAGCCCCTAACCCTTACTCTTTACCAGGTCCTCTTACCCCATCGGGTCACAGCCCCTAACCCCTCCTCTTTACCAGGTCCTCTTACCCCATCGGGCCACAGCCCCTAACCCCTCCTCTTTACCAGGTCCTCTTACCCCATCGGGTCACAGCCCCTAACCCCTCCTCTTTACCACGTCCTCTTACTCCATCGGGTCACAGCCCCTAACCCCTCCTCTTTACCAGGTCCTCTTACTCCATCGGGTCACAGCCCCTAACCCCTCCTCTTTACCACGTCCTCTTACTCCATCGGGTCACAGCCCCTAACCCCTCCTCTTTACCACGTCCTCTTACTCCATCGGGTCACAGCCCCTAACCCCTCCTCTTTACCAGGTCCTCTTACTCCATCGGGTCACAGCCCCTAACCCCTCCTCTTGACTGAGCCCCTAACCGCCCTCCCAGGCTCCTCTCCTGGCTCCACATCGGTCGACGTGGGCCTGGGTCCTCCGAATGACCCAGCAGACCGGCTTCATTAGACGTCGGCCTTGTTGGTGCCAATTGAAAGTGGCAGCTGAGCTCGCCTCAGAATCTTAATCGTGACGGGTAATTGGCAGCTGGCTCGATGTCTATGGGGGAATATGTGCATATCTGTGCATTCAACGGTGTGTGTTAGAGAGAGAGAGAGGGAGAGAGAAAGAAAGAGAGAGAGAGAGAGAGAGAGACAGAGAGACAGAGAGAGAGAGACAGAGAGACAGAGAGAGAGAGGGAGAGAGAGATAGAAGGTGAGAAAGTGAAATGTTAGTGCATCCACTGAGGTTTCCTTGTTCGAACAGTGAATAGTTTTAACGGGGACACACACCAATGTGGTGCAGGTGCACACTCTGCACTTCAAAGTTACTTTCCATCAATAATCTGGATTTAAGTAAAAGATACTACGTTAATCATCTTATATAATCTTTTCGAGGAATATTGATATTGCAGAGGCAGTTTGATATTGAAAAGGTTGCCGAGGAGGCTGCCTCCTCCACCCTTCATCCTCTGCCAAGTTCTTTAAATACACTCTGCTCCGAGAGAGGAACATGCAAGCGTGACCCCCCAGGATCTGACAAACATCGTTTATTGAAGTTGCCGGGGGGTCTGTGTACGTGTGCGGTGTGTGGCCGAGTGCAGAAGCAAATGAGACTGCCCACTTTACCTCTTTGGAGGCGCTGGTCTTCCTGCCTCGCAGTGATGGGCTGGTACTCCTGGTGCTGTGCATGATGTTTTACAATCCTCAGAGCCCCCCCCCCCCCCTCCCCCTCCCAGTTGGTCTTCATGTGGAACTTTACCAGCTCGTTTGCAGTGAATAGCAAATCAATGTGAAATTGAGAGGTTGGGTTCCTATCACATGCAGAGAGAACGTGACGCCTGGAGTCAGCCAGTGCCCTCCTGAGGGAGGACGTGGAGAGGATTACCACAAGTGTAGAGTCAGATTCAAAGTCACATACCAAGAGCAGGATTACAAGTGCAACAGAACAGAGAGAGAGATGTACAGAGGAGTGGGAGAGAGAGAGAGAGAGAGAGAGAGAGAGAGAGAGAGAGAGAGCGAGAGAGAGAGAGAGAGAAATTTACAGAGTGGGAGGGAAAGAGAGAGAGAGCCATGGTTCCAGACTCTGTCCTCCTTTATGAAGCCATGGTTCCAGACTCTGTCCTCCTCTATGAAGCCTGCCATGGTTCCAGACTCTGTCCTCCTCTATGAAGCCTGCCATGGTTCCAGACTCTGTCCTCCTCTATGAAGCCTGCCATGGTTCCAGACTCTGTCCTCCTCTATGAAGCCTGCCATGGTTCCAGACTCTGTCCTCCTCTATGAAGCCTGCCATGGTTCAAGACTCTGTCCTCCTCTATGAGATGTGACCCATTGTGACCCAGAGACAGAAGGAATGATTGGTCTGGGTGAAGCTTCATCTTTCTCCTCTGGTGTCCACTCTGCTACGGCGATGTTTGGGACTCTTTCTATCGACTAGGCTGACTTTGGCCTTGTCATTTTTTTTTTTTTTTTTTTTTGCAAACAAGATGACACAATAGTTTAATCAATAAGTTTAATAGGCTTAACTTGCTGTGCTTTTTGGGGGGATGTGGGAATTTAGTTTAGCATTTTTCTTTTTAGTCAGACTGACGCAGCAAATTGTTGTTCAGGCAACGAGCCACTGACTAAACACACTGACTAAACACACTGACACATTTTTTTCTGTTGTATTTTAAAGGGCCTGGGATTGACACTTGGCTATGCACATCACACACAGGAAGCCGTTAAGAACAGATGCATCCACTGCAAAGCTGACTCCTAACAGGAAACACTCTGCATAATGGGGAGGAAAACCCTAGACAGAACCCCTTGACTGTTCTCGTCCAGAATCAGACATATCTGACTTTGCTCCTCCTCTCCCTCAGATGTCACCGGCTGCTCCCAAGCCTTTTATCCTGCTCGACGCTAAGGTACATGATCTGAGCGCTGCGTTCCAGGGGAGAGACGGTGCGTGGGGTGGAATGAGGCGAACTGGCTCCTGGGGAGGCATGGAGGAGGAAGGGGTGGTGTCTGTTGGGTCAGAAAATAAATCACCACGGGGGCTGGATGCATCCGATGGAGACCCCTACTTCCAAAAACACCAATCTCTAAAGTGTGTGTAAACAACATCGTTTCCCCCAGGTTAAATCATATGCACTTGGCCTCAAATGTTAAAATTTGAGGAAAATCATAATAAAAGATTTAGTAAACCAGTCAAAAAAAAATGATCTAGAAGCAAAAGGTGTTTTGAGAGAATAATAGCACTTCTTGAACAGTTTTAACAATAAACAAGTTGCAACAATCGACCTTGATAAATAATTGTATAATATAGTGGTCACTGTCACAACAATATCTAAATAAAGAACAGTGGAAGACATTGCTGATTGTAATTCCAAACATCTTGGTGCAACTTCGGTCTCTAAGGAAAGGCCAGCCATTGTAATGGAAATGTTCCGATGTATGCAGAAAACAACCAATTAAAGGTATTTGAGACTTCTGGCAATAATCAAAGTACAATTGTATTAATGAGTACAGAGACCAAGTCTGTATACAGAGAAATAACTACAGTGAGTTCACTCTAACGACACAGTAAGTTCTGATTCGTTGACAAAGTGGAAACGAGTATATCGGTCTGAACTAAACAAATAATTCCATTGGTCAAGGGGGAACACGTGTTACCTCCCAGTATTGGAAAGGACACGTATGCCAACTGGTATTGTGATGGCTACGAACAGACAGCACTGGCCTTCAGTGTCTGAGAGAGGCACTTGTTATCTCTTTGGTGCTCTGGCCTTCACACTGACCCTTCCCTCACATCTGAACAACAGCTCAGACTTGAATTTCCGTCAGCATGCCCAGGTTTGGTCCTAACACCATTCTACCAGACATCGTAGTCCTTAAAAATTAATTCAAGCTCAGGTGAAGACACAGGGTTGCTCTGAGTGGGTCTGGGGTATCCATGTAGTCTATTTAACACTTCACAAGGTCATATAAGGCTCATATAAATGCATTACTCCTTTACCTCTATCTCTGTCATTAAATCGTTTTTTAGCTTAGCGTTATGTTCAGTAGCTGAAGTGGTCCACAGACATAAAGGTTACATTTGGAACGATCACAGTGTGACATTTTTGGGACAACATTTCGGTAAATAGTGTATGCTATTCATGGTGCTACAAAATAACATTACTCAACATGCTTAGCAAACCCAGGATCTTCGCTGAAAGGAGGATTGCAGGTGCTAATGATGTTACCAGTGTGATGGGCAGGCAAGATAATGGATGATTCAGGGCTGCCATGCTAATCAACTGCTCTACTTCTTTCATTATTTACTCACTGCTGGGCAAGCAAAGAACAAATAATTACACTCTATCATCTCTTTGACTTCAGTGGACATCAAGGGAAATGACTGAGGGCCTCAGAACGTCCTATTGTGGGAGCAGACGCAGTGGTTTGGGCCCTGCAGGGTCATACAACTGAGTCAGTGGGTGAATTGTAGTTTACAATAAGCCAAGCTTCACACAGTTTAAGGTAAGGCAAGTTCCCGTGGAGGCACATCAAGTTCACGCCGAAAACATCAATACTCACGTTGATGGGAGCTTTGCCGTGGCTGTGAACATGGTGGAAAACAAGTGGAGAGGAAGATTAGGGGAAGGAGTGACAGCGAGGGGGGCTTTTCTGAGTACGATCCACATCCTGTCTAAATAATACTTCAGAGTTAGAAATCATCATGTCATCATCAAAATCAGGTCCAACAGCTGTTTCTCGAGGATCCCTGTAACAACACAGCAGGCTCCGGCAATGCTCAAGGACACAGCAATTCTTAGTAACATTGTTATCCTTGCACACAAATGTTTAATTAAGATCGAAACAATTGTCACGTTGCAGGAGATGAGAAACAATTTTTCCAGCTATCGCCCACGGGATGGATCACAAAAGGACCACTGTAAGAATAACGATAGCCTCGTAGTAACGAAACCAATTTGTGCCAAAGTAGCCGACCTGACAGTTAATAATCTATCCTGCTGAACTCGGTAAAAACACCATAAAACCAACCAGAATAGAAAATACGTAAGAGAGAGGAACAAAAAAGAAAGTGGTTTGTGACATTTACAAAACTTTTAGATTATTGAGATTAGTCATTGCCATTAAAACATTGTCAGTCTGAAGGCAGGGAGAGAATAGGAAAGATGCACTGATATGAGGAGACTGTTTGAAAATGAGGTAGAAACTGCGAGGAAGCAAGAAAAGCACACTTGGCGGCCATTTGCATTTGTTCCAGCGATGTGAGGAGAGAAGGCCAGCCAGTCTCTGTGCTCCCATAATTACTGCACCTCTCATAGTGTCGTCCACTGACAGGGTGTTTTGAATGGTTTCTCTACCCAATACTCTGCAAACACCCCTCAGCTTGCTGGCGTCTTTTTATATTTTGGTCACTATTTCATCATGGGTGCGCCCTCTCTTTTCTTAAGTAAGAGAGAGGGGTCGTTTCGTGAGTGACAAAAAAAAAAACGAATTGTTATTAGAACTGAGGTGACAATTTTTTGTATGCAGAAATAGATGAGAGAGGTGGGGCTGGTAGAGTAGGAGGGAAGAGATTAGGCAAGACTGAGTGACTCAGAGAGGGTGAGTTTGCCTAAAAGACTGGGAGTGTTCCTGTCCTCCAGTGTTTCCCACTGATTGCTAGGGGAAGGCTTCTGGAAATATCTGTGCTTTATATCTGTATTTAGTTCCGCTATCCACAGGTTTAAAGGAGGATTTTTTATGATGTATTTTTTTTGCACCAAAAACAACAAAGAGACCAGTTTATTTCATTAAAATTATCTATTATAATCATATCTTAGGCCTATTAGTGGGCATACCTCTGGGAAATATCCATAGAAAAGAAAAGTATGTAAAAGTAGCCCTCGGGCTACCAAAGCAGAGACAAATGTATGTGTGGTTGACATGCATGGGTGATAATGTTGTTTAATGCCCTGTAAGGTGTCCTTGGGTGTCATGAAAGGCACCCAAAATGAAATGTATTATTATTATTATTATTATTATTATTATTATTATTATAATCAACAGTATTCCATGACAATATTTGCCCACTTGTGAGGTTTCCCACTCGAGTCAGCAGCTGTTGCAAGAAATATTTTGTATCATTTTTATTTATGTTGGGGTGCTCTGATTCAATGTCAAGGTTGCTTCTGCTTCATAGCACATTGTTGTAAAACTAAATTAATATCAACGTCTTAAATTATATGATTTGTAACGGACAAATTTCCCTTGGGCATCAATAAAGTATTATTCTATTCTATTCTATTTTAAAATGTAACTTACCAAACGTCAATGGTTGATGCTAGCTACCAAACCTTCTACCATAACTAAATACAGTAAAAACTGACACACCATTTGGAGACTAGCAAACTAGGCCACCTTCTAATGAGTATAAAAAACTACAATAGGCTACAATATACTAGTATTATTAGTCAGCTTGGAGGCACTACTATGCTGAGTGTCTGTGTAGGCCTACTTAAGGATTTGCGCTTTGATCAATCAAAACATGGTGAGGGTAATGTCACTTAACATTTTCCAATGTGTCGCCTAGAATCCTATTTTGTGACTTGACATGGTAGCATGCCCACTATCAGTCATTAGATATAGGCATCTCAGAAACATGTCCTTAGGGCCCTATTTAGTCATTTCATTGGCAGTCAAGCGGTGCCGTGTCGGATTTGCTGGTAATTCATTATTTGCCACGACAAATCGCTTTATGGACTTTTCTATACAGCCGCTGTCTGTGCTTGGATCAACAAACCACCAAGGGGTCAGGGGTGACTTACCAATGACAAGTCTAAAATAGTACAGGTGAGATGTGCTGTTTTTAATTTGTTATTTAGTCACACAGCAACAAACTATCTAATACATGGTCAGAATTGGGCCATGTCTGTACACAGTACTCATCAAGAAAAGCATGACTGCGCTTAAAAAAAAAGAGGGAGAAGCCTCCAGTAGAGAACGAAAGCTACTTCTTCTTCTCTCCCAGACTCTTTCTCTCGCTCTCTCCCTCCCTCTCTAGGGCATGCTTACATGTGTGCACATGCACACAATCGTACTGAAGCACGCTCACTATCATAAACAGAAACATCATTTATATGCTGTCTCATTTGCCTGCCAACCTGATTCTTTTTTTTTTCAGTGTAGAGTGCACAGCCTTTCACCTTCACCTTCGCTTCACCGTGAGCTTTTCTAATCCGTTCCTTTAAATGAAATGTTTCTTCCAGCTCCATTTTGGCCTGAGCAGTGGCTGCTTTAGCTGTCTCAGGCTTTACTGTGTTTCGCCCCTCCTCTTGGTTGCAGAGTGGTGATGGAGAGAAGGATCTCTCTGACTAACGGGCTCTCATCACCCAGTACTACACATGAGACCGAATTCGGCACAGCCCCAATTGGTACAAGTGCCACTAAGTGCTATAATAGTTTATTATAATTATTTCATTAGCCAGGAGGTCTAGCTTAAAGGACCAATCCTTCGATATTCAATGGTGAATTCATTTTCTCTAGTCTGGAGTCAGCATTTTTAATTGTGTGAATTTAGCCACGTTTTCTTTGTCGAGAGTTAAAGTCGTGAAAAGGACTCCAATTTGAAGTCAAGTGATGTCTGCCTCTAGTGGCTTGTGTAAATATTGCAGATAAACAATGCAGGACAGATATGAATGGTAACATCTTTTTTTCTGTTATGCTATTGGCAGATCATATTTCATGGTTTTAAACCAGAAATGAGCAAAATATGATGAGCCTTGTCTGTCCAGTTATTTGATGTCATGACAACAGTGGTATTTAGTGCAACAAATTATCGGTCTATGGTGCTTGTTACATAGGCCCTGTTCCTACACAACAGAATGTTCAAATTGAATGAGTTTGATTATAAAGAAATGACATGACTTCTCTGTAGAGCTATTTCAGGCGGGGCAACTCAGACAACAGGTATTCTCCACGTCACACCGATCAAACATAAATATGACCTCATTAGTTTAACATGGTCTGCCTTGTCTAGTCAGAGGCCAAGTCATTTGAACATGTTACATAAAAACATATCTAAAAGGCCATTTTAGACCTGCTTCCATCTTACTGGTGCACCCTCATCTCTTTTAAAAGTATAACTCTTCCTCACCTTATTCTTCACGTTAAAAGGCTACATATTCATTATCAGTCCCCGGGGCCCAGACCAAGATGGGTAAAAAATGCCCTTTATGATTTCGGCCCTGACTACTTGGAATCTGCAGAATTCCCTTTCTTTGGGGGATATTAAAGCAATTGTCAAAGGTTTTGAAATGTAATCTTTTCATAAAAGTTTATGTTTTATTAGGTTAGGGTTGATTATTTGGTGATTATACCCATTTTGTATACTTTTTGTAATATGCTCTGTGAGTTTGTTGTATGTCTTGCTGCTGTTTTGGCCAGGTCTGTCATACCTGGTTATATAAAGGTTAATAAGACAAAATAATGAGGTTTTTTAACCTCAGTTTCACTCACAACACTGGCTCCTACTTCTGCTCACTGCTGCCACTCACTGCCATGCTTTTGTTTCGTTGCTGTGCACCCACCTCCACCCCAGCCTCCATCCACTTCGAGTCTGTTGCTCACTATCTGTCAGGGGGATCTACAGATATCTGCTCCCTACCCATGGTTGTTCACTGTGTGTTTGAATATGACCTTGGGCGGGAAAGTTATTCATGAGACCCAAATTGCAATGCGCCGACTTCCTTCTGGCTTTGACAGAATGCAACTAAAGCTGGGGTTTTGGTCACTGTTCCAGTTGCTTATACTAACCATTGAAGTGAATCGTTGCAAAAGAATAATAAATGAGTACACTTGTATTTTGGTTTCAGTATTCAGTACAAAGTGTGTACTCATTGTACCCCCATATAGTAGATAGTATTTAAGTGTGTGGTTCCAAACGTAGCCCTACTCCTAAGCACATGTTTGCCAACAGCTTGAAGGGTCTCCGACTCTCCGAGCATCTTCCTGAATTATAAATGAAAAATTATAAATAAAGAATTATGTGAACAATTGGCATGTACAGTAAGTGGGCATTAAGTGGTGTATTTTGAACTGTGCAATTTTAAACACGAGTACATGCTGTGTTAAATGGACATTATAAATTAACACTGATGTTGGCGTGCATGTGCTAAATGAAGTCAACAATTGTTAGTAAGTGGCGACTTCTGTGTTGTTCTGCGAGTCGTCTTTTGGCTTTCATAGAAAGATCTTTATGAATGTGTAACTGCATTGAGGTGGAGACATTCCGTATTTGACTGTGTTTAAACGATCATGCATTGCCTTCGTAGAACTCAATGAAATGCCATAAACCTGTGAAATGCCAAATGAATTAATTGCACATTTTATAAAACAGTATCAAAAAGGAAACGTTAGCCACAGTTTTTTCCTGTGCGTATTCCAGCCAGCAACCAAGGGCTCAACACAGCATGTCTTCCTCCTAATGTAACCCTTATTACCTAAACAATGACTGTGACCATTACAGGAACAATGTATGGATGTGGTTCCGAACGATTTCAGTCAGGCTTTCCAAAATCTCATTTCACACATTTAAAACAGGTTTGTTGCCTCCTTCACTTTGTGCTTTCCCTTTGTATACCCTGTTTGCCATGTTGCTGTAGCTTCAGTGGGAATTGAGACACCAACATCTCCATCAAACACATCCGCTAGCCCCTCGCAACGGAGACCTGTCTACCAAATGTCTCAACGACCTCGAAAATCTACATTCCCATTTTGGATGTTTACTCATGTGTCGGGTTTCCGTCGTCACCTGGTAACTGCCCTTCCACCACTTTGTCAGACCTCATCAATGGAATTTTTACGACTCAGGCAGAAACACGGGCCTGCAAAGGGAATGCGAGAATACTAAGGAGGGCTTTTGCATTACAAATCAAACTAATTTAGCAGAAAGAAGTTGAAATGCCTAGCAAGACAGAATCCACCTCCCCCCTCAACCATGCTCTAGCTAATTAATTCCCCACCATGTCACGTTCGTTGTAACCTCTGAGTTGACGAGTTGTCGCAAGCAATTCGAGCAGGTCCTACGTCTTTATTCTGCTCATGCTGATCTTCCCGCTAGTCTACCTGTTCTCTCACTCTCATCAAAGAAAGGCCACAGGTAGGCCTGCTGATGGAAACAGCCGAGTCAACGAGGTATTTTTTGGACTGCGGGCACACACTCCTGGGAAGCAGGGCAGGGCTGGATTACCAAAGGATTGCTGCTCATCAAACCAAGTGCAAACCGTGCCACCGGCTAAAAATACTAAAAGTCAATACATTATTATGGATCATATCGGATGTTCAGATAAATGTCTTTTGGGATCGTCTCCTTACCATCAAGATTAAAATGTAGTCAAGAACTTTGTGGGCCTCGGCCAGTCAGTCTGCACATTGGATATTCTGTCAACTCAACAAGATTAATCATTTGCTAACGCTTTATATGAAGGTACTCTTAATAAGGGTTTGTTAATGCATAATAATGTACTAATAAGGTATTAGATGCTTATTAACATTAATATGTGTCACGATAAGTGTTAGTAGTAGTAATTATAAGACATTTTTAAGCACATATGAAACTTGAAAGACTGCTTGAGGATCATTACTGAATGTTAATTATTCATTGATTAACAGTTAACTAGCTATTTTGCAGCTACCTGATCTAAAGCGTGAACAATGTTTTATTGGGTTAAAAATACTTTTATTATGCACTTATTATTCTCAAAATACTCAGGATACGCTGTTTTAATATCCATTATACCTTAATCTACGTTGAGGACTCATATTCAAAATGGATTTGGGTTGAGAGCAGATATGTCATTGAGGTTTTCAAGTGGACACCTTCCATCCATGTTACCTTAATTTGAGCCCACAACACCTCCACAAGGCTCAACGGTGAGCATTGACGTCTCAGAGCCACCCCCCTATATATCTGCTCTCGGCACGGCCAGATAATCAGAATAGATACCCTAAACACACCTCCCACCACTTGGTTGACACATGGAACGCTCAGACAGTTGAAAGAATGAACTTTATTTATTTATACCCTTTATTTATCCAGGTAAAAGTCTCATTGAGGTTCAAATCTCTCTTTCAAGAGTGACCTGGCTAAGAGAGCTGCATAAACATTTTACAACAATAAACATAACACAAACAAACACAAAAAGACAAATACAACTGTCACACTCTGCTAACGATTGAACACAATATCCCACTATACAAGGTCTAGGGTAAAAATCCAGTTATGAAGCATAAACAGGACTATTTTCTAAAACAATTTTGGTGAAAGTTCAGAAGCAATCACATTGACCAAGAGTATTACATTGTAAACCTAATCTTTCCCTACTCTATACCTGCTGTCTTGGTAAAATCCCGCTCAGCAAGAAAGCTTACCTCTGTGCCTTAGTCCTCAGATGAAACCACTTTCTTTGGTTTTTCAGCATGACGTTCATCACTTTTGCACTTTTTTTTCCCCACTTGTGCCCATATTGGATCATTCCTCTTTAGCCACACTTCTTCGGAAATATCTGCTACAGCTTTTATAGTTCGGTGCAATTCTTTGCTACAGATCCCGATTGTTGATATTGCCACAAATAGACAGCATTCAACCTCCTCAGGAGACACCTTTGTTCTCCAGGCCCTTAGACCCTTATATGCGCTAAAATTGAGGGAATTCTGCAAAATTGCGAGCTCCCACATAATATGCACCAGTTGATTTTAGATTGAATTATGCACAGAATTGTGGAAGCCTGAAGGGACTGATTCAGGGTACCGTCATATAAAGCATTACCATTCAGAGTAATTCATGTATTGATCAACAAAAATGAATACGTTTGATCAATTTCCTAGTCTTTCATAAAAAAAGTTATTATTTATGGTCTTTTGATTTTTTCAAACATCGTGGAAGCCTTTGCAAGTCTTTCGCTACCATTGCAGGGAGGAAGCACTTGTTTGCGACCATGTTCTGGATTTAGTCAGGTCTTACATCCACTGTCATCATCCACTGCGTTCTCAAAGGACAATGAAAATGTTTTGTGATCCAGAGACAGCCCACCCGTCAAGGTGAAACCTCTGCTCACCTTCAGCAGCATGTCAAAATGGCTGCCATATCTGAAACATGGGTCCTTCTTCCCCGCTCCGGACGCTCCTCCCGCCTGTCCTCGTCTCTGAACGTTACATAAGGGCATCTGCTCTCCACCTTTGCTGTCACTGTCTGTCAGCCATTCTCTATCTCATTGCTTTGGCCATCTCCCATGTGATGATTTAAAGCACTGCTTGTGTCTTTTCTCTCTCTCTCTCTCTCTCTCTCTCTCTCTCTCTCTCTCTCTCTCGCGCGCGCGCCTTCTGACATTTTAACTCTCCTGTCTGCCACCTTTATTCTCAGCATGATGGATCGTGTCATTTTCATGCCTAGGCTTCAAGATGCAATGCATGTTGCATAGACATCGCATGCATAGACTTAAACTGATCATATGCATGGGGGTTACAAGCTAGTGTCAAATGTTGGGGAAACTGCACCAGAACCGGCTAAACAGAGTCCTAGGCACAACCTGTCTGAAATCAAACACCTACTTACTTCCGTTTCCTAGTTGACAGAACTTAGGAGTGAGACTCAAATGCAGACTAAGACTAAGACTCGAGACTGAAGCTAACACTAAACTTAAAGAAAGAACACAGGAGACCAGGACTAAGGAAAAAGGGCTCTGTGAGGAAAGACACTCAGGTTTATTTGAAAATGATACTGGCAGCGGCTCAACGTTTACTGGAAGCAACGTCAGGCAAACTGAAACACAGGCATGAGCTTCAGATAGGCACACAAAGGAGCGCACAGGTGCAAACAATAGACCTCATAATAAGCGAGGAAGAAGATCTTACGCCTCCAAAGCTTACCCGTGGCTCTGTTGCCCTCTGAAGGCAGAGGTGGTGGCCAGCTCCTGGCAGGACCCCCGCCCCGAGCACGTGGCTTCCGACGAGACCACCAGCCTGCCTCGACCCGTGGAGGGAAAAAACACAGATATGAAGGACTAGTCTAAGATCAGGGAAGCCTGCTCCCAGGAGTGCACGTCAGGGCCAAACCCCTCCCAGTCCACAAGATACTGCCGGCGGGCCCCAGACCAGAGGGGAACTGAACACAGCCCCGAGATTGTCGTAGCGACAGGGCACCAGGGATGGGTCCGTTGCTGGGTTCCGTTCGAGGTGGTTCTGGAGATACCTGGTCCAGGAGACACATCGCTTGACACCCCCCCCCACCCCATTGAGTCCCCATTGACCCCACCACTGCTCAGTTACCCTCTGGATACAGAGGTGGTGGCCCGTGCCTGACAGGCATTTAGCAAACGGGTTGAGATTAAGATTTGTAGTAACTTTGACTAAAATCTGCAACATGTTTTTTTTACTATGAAAGTCCTGGTTTGTTGAACCAATAAAAAATCCTGACACTGGTCTTAATCGCTGCACTGAACTAAGAAATTGCTCTGCACTTTCATTTAGATTGTTCTTCATTGGGAACGTAGTTTACATAAGTTAGCCTACCAAGAAAACCAAAAGTCAGTGTCTGTTCGATAGGTGTGTGTATAACTTAGGGACCACTCAGTTTACAGTAATGAGACAACCAGTTTGAAATAAATTGAGTTGTAGGCGTCTTTGATGGGAATGAATATATTGCACATAATTTGTAATAATAGCTTGATGCTAATATATAGCAGCATTATGGTGAAGATGTTGGGCTCCCGGCTGTTCTGTACCTTCAGATAAAACACTGACTACAGTTTAGGATGTGTGGAGATCAGGTGCAAGACCTGCCATTGGTGTGCAGTTACCATCACAGATAATGGCAACGTATTACTTTGTGCCCTTGTACATACACCAGCCCTAAGAGAGACATTACAGACAAACAATTTGGTCGGTTTATAATAAAAGAACTAGAACAATTCCAGAGTGTTTGGTGATGCTGTGCGTCTGGGAGAGAACCCACAATTTGGCGCCCAATGGTCCTGCAGTGTAGTCAACTAGTTTCCTTCCAGAAGCAGAAGAACACAAATGATGAAAAGGTTAATACAGGTGTCCGTGCAGTGCCACAGCGGGCATGTTGAAAAAAGTAGTAAGATGTGGGGTTGGGGAGCTAGTGTTACAATCCTGGTTCTACCTCTATGGAAGTAATAATAGGGATAATGAATGTAATGTTTTATAGCGCTTTTCACAAACCCAAAGCACTTTATAATTGAGGACGTACAAATAAACCGCAACACGAGACCTTGCAGTGTAAAATGCAAATGCGTCCGCCCCTGCCATAAATCCACCACTAATTAGCCATATTTCCATCACAAATGTTGTAATGACCTGTCTGTGTTGCAGCAGTCTGCCTCCCACGTAGTTTTGAACCAGCCACTTCTCAAACTGACAACCAAACAAATTTGCTAATGCACTGCAATTTATAAGAGAGATAATCGTCCAAAACAATTAGAGGCCTCTCAGACGCTCTAACCATGACAATCTTCACAGCACCAATTATTCCCTTGTCAAGACCCAGAGACTGTTGCAATTCCTTTTAGGATATTACTCATCAAAAAAGGCACAAATAAATATATAACTGGAGGGGGGGGGGGGGGGCAACAGGAGGTGGTTTATCATCCGTCATGCCTGACGATGAACTGATGCTAATTATTTACAAGAACATGAAGCAATAGGTGCTAAGCTGCCAGGCAGAACATATTCCACCAGCGATTGGGCATAGAATGTGACTGTTCTCAAATGGTACTGAGGCGTTATAATGGCACACGTGAAGGAGCGTTTTAAACAGTGTAGTACATGTCGTTTCAAGGAGGACTGGCTAACTACTGAAATGAGTTGGACAGGGGTACAGTTTGTGGATAAGGTGTGGCGATATCATTTACAAGGGTGGTATCACCAGAAGATCTTTGCATGAATAAAACATACTCCCGCCAGAAGGATACCACTACATTAGGGGACAGGCCAATGTTCTGTTGATACGTGTACCATTTACTCAAACTTACGGCAAAATGTGTTGTTTCTTAAGGGACAAATGCTGTTAATGTTTTCAACAAAATTGCTGATCTAAGTCATTATTTGAGATGTTAGAAAATATACCTGAGCTTATGTCTTGAACGTATTTGAGGCTAAATGCAATTGATTTCAGCTCAAAAGAGGGGTTTGGCCTTGGACTTAAGCATTAAGATGAAATATAAAATACACATGAAATGTGTTAAAAATATATTGAGCTTATTTTCTTGTTTGTCCTAAATTATTAAATGAACCTTAATGGTTCTCACTGACTAAAGTTACCATAAAAAGTGCTAGACTCCAAGCATCCTGGATCACTTTCTCCCATCCTGAAGCAGCCAATTAAAAGCTCTTTTTGGTTTTTAAGTGGCACAGTGACTTTCCATCAAAAGCTCATTTGAATAAAACCTCAGCTTTGGTGTTCAACTCATATGCATGCTTTATGAAAGTCTAATTCAAATTACTTCACAATATTGCTAGAACTTTGCTTTTGGTCGTCTTGGTAACAAGGGATTTTGAAAAAAGAAGAAACGGTCACGCTGCTATAACCTGAAATATCTTCTGGAATGTTCTTTTAATGAACCACGACAATCCCTTTCTTACAATCCAATGGTGAGATATGTGAGATATCATAAAAAATTTAGGAGAAAAATCTTCAGTGGACTGTCGCTGTGCTTTGCTGTAAAAGCAAAGGGAATGGCCCGAAGAAAGAAGCAGATGACAAGCTACATTCCGATCAATTGATGGGTATTATTATCTATCTTTGTAAACAACGCTAACAACAATGATAATTTAAAGGCCTCCACAAAGTGGCTGATTGCATTAAAGGCATCCTGCACAGCTGTCAGCTGCTTCCTGACAATATGATGATACATTGTCTCTCCGCTCTACTCAAAATAAACAATTAAAATATACCAAATTGAGTAATACTGTTGTAACACACAGATGTCTGAGCCAGCAAACCTACATCAAACTGTAAGTGTAAGGGTCGGCAAGAACGTGGTGAACAAAGTCTTTGTTGTTTATTGTTGTTTTTTGGGGTCACTTACTTTTCAACTCTATCATAACTCTATTTTATTAAATTAAATAACTAAATGTGGCAGATTAGGCGCCAGTGTAATACCAAAACGTTCCTGACATCTTAAAACAAAAAGTACAGAACAAAAACTATATTCACCGCAAAACAGCTTGTTTTGAAATTCAGAGTTGGGACAAAGTGGGCCTATTTGAAATATCATGATTTTTTTTAAATGTATTTATGTTAAAATTGTCAAAGTATTACCCAGCCATATACAGCTACCGTGTTTGGACATGTAAAACTTTGCCAACTAGGCCGCAGAGAAGAACAGGGGTAGGAAATGGGTCTGCTAGCATCAACACCTGAAATGACACACATTTCCGCTACATCTGATATCAAAACAATTCATCAGTTTCATCACAACTCTCACATAGGGGGCGGTGCTCAGGCATCGAGCTGTTGAGGACAAAGTGTTGGCCTGCAAATTGCAGTTATTGAACAGTTAGAGAGCATAACTGCATTGAAAAGAAAAACAACACATGTTGGTCTATCAAGTTACCTGCAAAAAACCCGGTGCCTAAACGCAAGGTAACGCATCTTTGCTGCAATGTGATCGATGAGAGCCTGGCCACACTGACATCGTTGATCGAAATGCAACAGCGGCTGCAGCAGGTCATTATGGCTTAACAGGTTATCCCCAGGCCCTGTTTATATTGGCGGGCCTCTTCGTTGAAAACTCAGCTCCTAACACATTCACGGTCCAGGGATGGAAAATGAGTCACTGCCTCTCTTCCCAATTCAGCAAGCAACTATAGCGATATTGACTACCGTAGAAAGCCAGCTGCTATGGGCCACAGTTGCAAATGACTCATTCCTGACCTAGTTGAAACGAATAGGCCCCATCTTTATCTGGATTGCATATAACAGCTAGACAGAGAGATTTTAGCCACTTGGCTGCGGCCAAAGGTTCCTACTCCCAGAGTCCGAGTGATCGTTGTCAGTTAAGTACGATCGCATTGAATCATTTCGCATTAGAGAGGTCACAATATTGCTTCAGAAATGGAGTAGGAGACGCAGGGGAAATCAGATAATACGTCTTGCACGTGTTTTTCCCTCCTGTTGAATTTGCCAACCTTTTATTACCGGCCAATTTTTCTTTTGTTCTGTGCCTTTTTGTGGCTTTGTGGATATTTTTCTTCTTCCCACAGTATTGACGTTCTCACATAATCTCCCATATTGCATTTCTTTTTGTATTTATTTGCTGTAGCTCAACAGCTTATTGGCCTCTTCCACTAATACCTCCATCCGAGGGGATCAAATAAAAATGTCCTTATGCGGTCGTTTTGTTTTCCATCCAAACTATCTGTGGCTAGAATCATTGAAACACGCAAACCCCACATTTAAACATTGCTGTTTGCACCTGACCTCATTTACGCAATTACTCTTAGTTGATCACCCGCAAAACGGGTGTAATATTTACGTGCAATCTGTTGGTGCTATTTAGAATGTTAGTAAATCCGACCCTGAGTATCATCTTTAATTACTTAAATAGCACAGACCAACAATAACATTGTATTTTTCAATGGATCTGCGTTTTATAGATCCCATTGTGTCTAGTTCTGATTAGGTTTGACCTGCCTACCATTAGTTTAAAGGAGTGAGGAGGAAGGCTGACCATAGGAGTGTCATGTGGCTAGTGATATTCGTAAACATCATAAATGACAAAATTAGTTATTAGGATTTATATATATATATATATATATTTTTTTTTTTTTTTTTTTCAAATCCCAAGTCTAAATCCCCAGGCCATGGTTTTATAATATGCATTGATTATGCAAGAGGAGGACTTTAGAAATCTCTCCTAGATTATGCTTATTATCTGAGCCCATACATGACAAGACCATATTTTGCCCTTAGTGTGCAAAGTGCAAATCATCCTCTAATGACATGTCCTATAAAAATGCAACAGGATACATCAGAGGTGCAAGCACAGGTGATTTGATATCTGAAGGGAAATAAAGGGAATTTGTTTTAGTGCTTTGAGGGGTTTTGGTAATTGCAAGAAACATTCCAAAATCTCTCTTTCAGTCAGTCTTTCTTACACATACACACACACACACGCACGCACGCACGCACGCACGCACGCACACACACACTCACAGAGACTCTCTCCCTTGGGCCCGCACTTTTCCTTTTGAGAAGGCTGTGGACGCTGTCTATTTCGCTTCAAAGCTAGCTCCCAAGTTATTATGGTCAAGAAAGTGGCCATGAACCAAGAACACGGCGGCTATAGGGCTGTTTCTAGGGCTGTTTATAGGGCTGTTGTGGTGGATGGAGAAGGGATAAGAGAGGTAGATAGCTGGCATGTATTAGTGTGAGGAATGGATGGATGTTTGGATGTATGGATGCTTTTTTTTTTTTTTTTGTGGTTGTCTTTTTCTATTTGTTATTTCTTTTGATGTTCTTTTTTATTGATGTACAGCACTTTGGATCAACGAGGGTTGTGTTAAATGTGCTTTAGAAATACATTTTACTTACTTACTTACTTAGATATTATAGAGAGTGAGCCATGTGTGGACCCAGTACCAGCCCTGATCCACACGGTAGCAATACACCTAGAAGGTGTTTTAGCCAAGACAACACAGCTTCCCATGAGGCTGTTGTAGCCATGGGGTTAGGAATTGCTGGAGACAGCGTACATCGGTTTACCTCTCAAAGCACTTCTTAAAGTATTCCATTCTCCAATGCAACTGAAACCAGAAACGATAACTCAGTACTCAATATTTCTGTAGGATATTCTTATCTATCTTGAGTTAACTTAAATCAGTTCTTTCATCTGTCTAATCAAATAATTCATGCACGACCTAATCTGTTTTAGGTCTCCCACCAGATCCCTGACCCCAGCACATTTCCAAGCCACACTGTCAGACGCTAGGCTACTTTGTTTTTCACACTGCTGCATGCAGATCTTTGTTCACATGGAAACATACTTAGAAACGGAGACTTGCATTGATGTTCATGGATGTCTGTGAATATTATTAAGCATTCGTTACATAGATTTAATTGTATTGACCTCTGTGTGACCTCTGGATGTTGTTCTTAAGCAGGGTCACTTCTCCAATCATCATCCTTCCAATTGTTTGACGTGTCTCTGGCTCGATCAAACACAGCGCCGCATATTTGAAGAGAGACTTAGACAACATTCCGTTCTCTTATCCCAAGCTATCAAGCACAACTAACTTAAATGACTCTTGCACATGTTATTTCTCATTAAAACCCTCCGCCCACCCAGGATTTCTAAATATACATTACGCGGGGTTAATGAACATCTCAATGGCAGCCTAGACAGTTCTCTCTGAAGTGAGTCACAGGCAGTGTAGGTACAGCACAATGGCAGCCGCTGGAGAAGCAGATGTTCTTGTTCTCAAGCCAGGGCGTACCAAAGAGAGACCGCAGCGCAAGAGCAGAGGGAACCGGGCTCCACTGGGACCGTGGGCATATGGGCACTCTTTGAACATGGAAAGGCAAAGTCCTGTGGTTGGAACGCAGAGAGAGATGGGCAGGGTGTGAGGGGAAGGGCCAGAGTAATGGGAGGAACACTTTCTGATGGTAATCTGTAGGTACCATCTGTTGGCAAACTGTTTCGAGAACAGGCAATATTGAGAGGTTTTGCTGGACAAGTTTGGACTGAGCCTCCTCAGAGCAACTGTGTTGATACTATGTGTGGGAAGATAGGGAACCTGAGGTGAGTCAAGTGCCCACTCGAACACGGGAATGCCCTTTAGGATTTCTGAAAGCATAGCAAAGCAAATCACATTTAAGACCGGCCTGTCTGACAATAGCTCAGCTATAAGTACGGGAGCTGTTTTAAAGAATGGAAACCACTGTGGACAGCAGCAGTTGTCAATCCCATGGTTCTGGGCTGAGCAGCAGCTGGGATTGGTCGACAGCTGTGAACTCTTCTGTCTCCAGGAGACCCCAGCTGTTCCCCTCTGTGTCTCTCCTCCTTGGTTCTTCCCGCCCTGCTCTCTTCCTCTCTCAGACAGAGATGCTTGTCTGTGTTCATGTTTGGGAACGGCTTGTTTTTTTGATTTGTGCTTCCCCGCACCCCGTACATTGCAAATGTAGGCAATCTTGCGTTAAGATGTCAAAATTATGCAAATATGTTGACAAGTCTGGCAGGCTTGGCATGAAGGCAGCAGTCATAATTTGCATGCGTTTGGGATATTAAAGACATTGACAGTGTTATCAAACATATGCATTTAATGGCATATATCCATGCCATACGGCCTGCAAAATGAACTACATATTTTAATATTTCACCTTGGTAAATGTAGTTTCAATAGGCAATTCTCTGAAACAAATTCAATAAGCTCTTGGGTGGTTTGTCGTCCTCTACTTACAGCGATAGAGGACTAGGCCACTCCTCACGGACTGGTTTGTGCTCCCAGTGCGTCTCTGTCATCACTAAGAACCTCGTAGTGCCGCACTAACCAGCACCCACACAGAGCATAGGAACACTGCTCATTAGAGGACTCCACTGTCCAAGCCATCGTGTTCCAAGAGTCCAGTGCTGCACGGGAGACGTGGGTTCTCCACAGAGCTGGCAGGGTGGAGCTGATCGCTGGCCGTGATGTGATGCGATCTGATGGCCGATCTATGGAGTGAGACCCGGGGCTGTCGATGCCCCGCCAGGTTCCCCCGGGGGGGCACAGCCTTGTGTCAGGCACCGTGCTGAGGAGAGGCGGGGCGCTGTCTGGACCACGCCACCACCTACGGGAGCCACAGATCCATTAAAGGTGTGTGTGTGTGGAGGGGCGGTGTGTGTGTGTGTGTGGGGGGGGGGGGGGGGTGGAGGAAGAGGAAGAGGAAGAGGAGGGGGGCCAGAGAGGTAAGTAAACTGACATGATGGGACGGTCCATCATGCCAAGCAAACACAGCGGCATTAGATCTGTGTCGCTCTGGTCTGCACCCCCCTCTCCGTGTTTCCTTGTCCTCCCCTCCATGCGTGTTTCACTTTAACATCTGGTCTGCCTCGCTGCCCCCTCATCTGTCAGGATCCCCCATCCAAGGGCTGGGGAGCAATAATCAGCCCCGCAGAATTGACTTCCATGGCTGGCGCAAACGCATGAGTGTGCAGAGTCAGGGCGTTCCATGAGATTGAACGCCGACCAAATAGTCCCCCACCGGGTGGCGTGGGCTGGATGAAGGGCCTATTGATCAGGGCTGGGCCGGGCAGCGTAATGTATCGGCGTGGCTGGTTGAACTTGACATGAAATGCACTCCGGCCTGCAGCGTTGGGGAGATTGCCGTGCGGTGGCGGAGTGAGAGAGTGGGAGGGTTTTCCAATTAGCAGCCTGGAGGTTTGGGCAGATGAGTGGAAGACACCCAGGGGAAATACGGGGGGGGGGCTTCCTGATGAGTTGTACAGTTAGGAGTTCACAAGTCCACTTACAGAAGCACAGGTGGAGGGTCCTACTGTGTTTTCAAATAGAAAAGCAGATGCAGGGTTCTGTGGTAAGGCCTATCTATATGTGTGTGTGTGTCTGTGTGTGTGTGTGTATCTGTATTTGTGTGTGTGTGTGTGTGTATATATATATATATATATATATATATATATATATATATGTAGGTATGTGTGTGTGTGTGTTTGCCTGTGTGTGTGTGTGCAGGAGAAAGAATGGCATAATGCAGATAATTCGGTGGTAAGTATTTGTGTTTGTGTGTGATTGTGTGTGTAATTTTATGTGTGTGGGTGCGTGTGTGTGTGTGTGGGTGCGTGCGTGTGTGTGTGTGTGTGTGTAATTATGTGTGTGGATGTGGTGTGCCTCCTGAGCTGGGCAAACCAAGAAGGTGCTCTGCTCTTCAACAGGGCCGGGAGAAATGTGAGGCAATCACTAGGTCTCCTCTTCAAGGCAGTTTCCAATGGCAACCACTGCTATCGAATTCTTTGGCTAATTCTTTATGTTTACTGTTGCCTTGGTATTCTCTGTAGGCAAATAGTTGACATAGACACATATTTGATTGCTTTAACTTCAAGTACCACAATGCACACACATTCATCTCCTTCCGTGTTCATTTCTGCAAACAGTGACACAGATTTCTGCGTAGCATTACAGCTGTCAGGACTTGCTACACAAATCAATCAGAGGTAAGCCTTGGCTATTCTATATCTGTTAAAAGCTGAAATAAAACTGCAAGGTGTCAACATATAACTGATGTTCATGCACTCGTTGTACTGAATGTCACACATACTATGAGCTAACTAAATATTATATAATATTTATAATATATATGTATAAATATAACTAAATACTCAGCACAGAATTATGTTTGTTAGCATACATTTCCGAATGCACTTGAGTAAAATAATAACTGTCAACACAATGTTACAAAGTGATTAAAAGTAGTAAAATAAAATGAAAATGTAGTACAATGCTATATACAATTTGAAATCATTAATAAAACGATTTAACTAAAACCTCTAACCTACCATAAATGAAGTATTGAAACAGCCAAATCCATATTTTACATTCTGGTGTGACAAAATCTTTTGTTCCCTCTGTTGTACCGGTCCCCTTTGGTCAAGGAATCCCCGAAAGGATTGTCCCTTTTAATGCATGGTGGCAATGGGCCCCCTGGCTGGCCCTACTGAAAGCACCAAGTACTCAAAGAAAAGTCTAGTCCAATACACCCTAGCCAAATATATAGACTTACTGTCACTTCTTTGACTATTTTTAGCTAAGGCTGTCCCACTGTTAATGCAGAATTATATTATATATTTATATCTGTCTGTCGGTCCGTCCGTCCGTCTGTCTGTCTATCTATCTTTTACAACAGTGATAAACCAATCCAGCTATTTTCTTGTTGGTACACTCCAGAAAGACACAATTCTGGTCCTTGGTGAAGTTGGTTGGGTCATCTTAGACACCCAACTTCATCAGAGAACCAACCCAAGCCTTATCTGGAGCGTGTTAAAAAAAACTAAAAACTACAAAAATAAAATGTTAAACACACATCACTCGCTCGCATTATGCAGACAGAATTACCACAAACACACAAACATTTTCGCTTGGAGAGCTGGATACACACCCCTCTGAAACGCACAAGCACACAAACACTAGCGATACCTCAAACAATCTCACAGCTTGTCTCAAGGTCTTCACTGCCTCACACATTAGTCATAATTAATGTAATTGCACAGGCAGGGGATCAAAACAACCCGAAATTATGTGGTGGGATGATTTAAGCAACTTTTCTGATGAGGAGGAAATTATGCATTCATCGCTGGAGAGAGCAAACATTTGATTCCTCCCTCAACGTGCAGAGACAACGAGAGCTGTGGAGGACGCTGACACTTGAGTGTTATCAGAAGAGGCTGTAAGTGGTGGAGACCCACACACACACACACACACACACACACACACACACACACACATACACAAGCACGCGCACACACACACACACACACACACACACACACACACACACACACACACACACACACACACAGTTAAAAGCAGGATAGGGAGAAATGTTATGGAGGATATAACATGGGTAAGAGGGAGAGGAATATACAAGGACAGACATATGAGTGATGGATTGATTGTGAGAGGGAGGCTAAGAATAGATGGCACTATGGAAATTAAAAAGGCACATGGCACTTTTGGTGGTCATTTTTATATAATCATAACAGACCAGCATTATTTGTAAGCCAGGAATGATTCTTTCCATGTTTAGAGTTCTTGCAAATCGTACCACGCTTGAATTTGATGGGGAAATGGCATACCAATTGATATTTGAGGTTCTTCTTTATGCAGTTAATGGGTTAAATTGAGACTCAAAGCCGTAGAGCTCAACTCCAGCAACAATGGACCGAATCAGATTCAGCAGGAAGTCATCTCTGGTACCTTAAGCAACTCAGATGGAAATATGACCAGGGTTATGCCCGCAGTCCAATACGATGTCAGAGGAAACCCCGAGTTCAGAATGCAAGTGGGTGGCAAAAGGCTGGAAGTCAATCCTGCTGTTAATAGCCTGCAGCAGGGCATTGTTTGGGTCTAACCCCTACAGTCCAGTCCTTTTTCACAGATCCTATTTGTCCCGTTGTTTGGGAGTCTGGGCGTCTTGTTTCTCAAAACCATGCATTGTTCTTGATCATGGGCGAAACACATACAAAATTCACCAAACCTTCCAAAAAAGGATCAAAATATAATTCCGGAAAAAAGCAAAAATACACATACTTTGATAAATCTATCTATTGTGACATAATCATCTTCTGAGGGAAAGTTAAAGGATCTATGACACTGAGGAAGTATTTCAGCTATAGAAAAGCAGTTTCTCAAAATGAGTTGAAAATCTTGTTTTATGTGTTATTATAGTATGTAAGATGCCAAATTATTTTTTGCAAATTGCCAACTCGTAACAGCATAGCACATTTTCACATACTATTTATAAAATAAGCTTTTTAGTAAGGCTTGACACAGGCAGCCGTAGCTTTATTACATAATATTATTAGTGCCTGGACACAGAGGTCCCCACAGCGTCCTTAATTCTGAAACCACTCTATAACTCCTTACCACGGGAGGATTCATTTTTGTTCAATAGTGCATAGAATATCGACAGCCTGTGCAGTAGTCTAAGTTGTGGGAGAAAGTGAGCGACATAGTTTCATGCTTCCACCACAAAGGTGGATATTTATTTCCGCTCCAAACCTCCATTTCATTACAAACCTTTCGCCACACAGATAGCGTCGCATAACTTTCGCGTCACCCACACAGAGAGACATCTCTCCAAGCAGCATTGCTCCATAAACTACCCCTTCTATCACCAGAACCCTTATATCGTGGAGGCTTGCCATTCCCAGCGATAACAATTGAGGTTCCCTGTAAATAAGATCCATAAAATAGTGCTCTATAACTGCACTAGATTCACTTTTTGCTTTTGTCTCCTAAATTATAAGAAGCATTGCGTTGTTTACACAGAGAAAACCACTACATTTTCTTCATGATACCTTGGAAACCCCAAGGGAGGGTAGGCTTGTGCAGCCACCTGCAGAAATCGAATTGAAACACCTGGCCGGTGAACCTACTGTGTGGCCTGGGGTTGGGAAAATAAACATCCATCATGGTATTTATTTTATTTTATTTTTTATTTAACCTTAATTTAACCAGGAAAAGGCCCATTGAGATATACTCTCTTTTTCAAGGGGGGCCTGGACAGTAAAGGCAGCAATAACAACATTTAAAAGTTATATTGACACAAATATGACATACATTAAACATCTTTCAAGACGCCTATAAACAGTGTACTTATACTTATATTATATTTTATTATACTTAAATAATCCAGCCTGTGGAAAACATCTACACTCCTCCTTAAGGACATCTGCAACCAGGGTCTTGAACTCCCTATGTGGTACCAGCACGTCTAATTGGAGAGTTTTTTTTAAGGTGTTCCATCTTGGATTCAAACAGGGATACCAGTAGAAGATACATGTGCTACCACTACAATCCTCCATGGAGTGTTTCCAGGAATGCAGATTATTGAGTTTGTATGTGTTTTGTATATTTCAGTATATAATTTCACAATGATTGTTGAGAGTTTGATTTAAGTTTAGCTTAATCAAAAGTGACTGAAAGTAATTGGACCATCCTCTATTTCAAAACCTCAAGTCCTATATTTATCCCTCATAAGAAGGTTTCTCACTTTTGCAACTTCCTGCTACCGTTGTCACAAGTAGCCTACCCCATCTCACAAACTAATAAAAAAAGCCTAAAATCACATTTGTTTGCTTGAAGTTTCTTTCTGCCCAAGCTTCATTTTGACAGGAACATTTGATGACGCCCGTCACCAAAAAGGAAGCCACAGTATTTGGATTAGGAGACCTTTTAGTAGTAATGGATCCCATTGTAAAGGAAGCCACAGTATTTGGATTAGGAGACCTTTTAGTAGTAATGGATCCCATTGTAAAGGAAGCCACAGTATTTGGATTAGGAGACCTTTTAGTAGTAATGGATCCCATTGTAAAGGAAGCCACAGTATTTGGATTAGGAGACCTTTTAGTAGTAATGGATCCCATTGTAAAGGAAGCCACAGTATTTAGATTAGGAGACCTTTTAGTAGTAATGGATCCCATTGAGGCAAAGTAAATGCCTTTGAGTAGGGAGGCTGCCTGCTCTGATATCATTCAGTAGGCCTATAGCGCAACTGTCAAGCCCTCACTGAGAATTCCCAAGAGGGCATGCAACGTTCCTGTTGTGAGGTAGGGTTTTGCTTTTTTTTCTTGGCTTGCTACCTGGCTGGAATTCCGTTGCACAGCCACGTTTTAATAATGTGAAGATCTGAAATTGAGCCATACCGAGTAAAGGGCCTCCTTCATTACTGTCAAACACACAAAAAAAGAAGTATGAAATACAGTAGGACAAACTATGTTAAAACTGATACTTTTTTTGATGCCTCAGTTGGGCAAATAAGAGTGTACAGTTTCATAATAATATAATACATATATGTATATTTGTATCTGATGCTCGTGGCATAGAGCTGTCAAGGAGATAATGGCCTTGTCAGTTACAATCACAGTAATTACCACACCCGAAGGTATAACTCAATGGGGCAGTCAGTACGGATGAATATTAATTATGGCCATTTCACTGACTATTTATTGTCACGGGCGGTGCAAGACGCTCGCTCACGTACGCCAAATTCGAGTTGATTGTGATTTATAAAAGGTAACAGTGCATGCTTCGTAATATAGATCATAATATTTTTGTGTGTATGCACTATATGTGTTTCGTCCTTACACAACCTTGGGACGCCAATCCCATGCACAGTTTTGTAAATGAGGTCTTTTAACATATCTATCATTGTTAGACTGGACTGTCTGTTTGATCAGTGCACTGATGGAACCGGATATGAGGTCTGGGATGGTTTAGTGATGCTGCCATTGTCCACTAAGGTAATAACTGAACCCATCCGTTTCCCCACCAAGTTCTTCCTCTATAATTATTATATATTATTTTGTCTAATGACACAATAAAGTGTTGCACTTAGTTTGGATATTAACACCTCCCCTCAACCCCTTTAATATGCTGTGAATACACACACGCTGTTACTCGCCAGGGCAAGGATACAGTCGGCTTTGAGCAAACAAATACGCTTGAGTGCCCAGCATTCCGTGTTGCTGCTGTCAGGGCCTGAGTAAAAATGATGTGACCTGACACAGGGACCTTGGCAGCGCCTAATTGCCCGACTACCTACTGTGCCCTCTCTGCTGCGCGCCACCTCCCGCCGGGGCTGAGTGAACTATCAGTGTGTGGCGTCGTTCCATTGGCCGGCATTATGACAGACAAGGCGTCAGATTGGCCCCGGGACTGGTCGTTTGGGGGGCCCCACACTTCGCTGTGCATTACCTCATCATGGGATGGTGGCAACTGGTGCCGTGGTAACGGAGGAGTAGAGGGTAAATCGTTTTTAAATGCAGGTTGCAATTATTAGTAGGGATTTTGGTCAGGCGATCATACACCAATGTCTTTGGGGTGTTTAAATGGCTATGCTTACACACACAAAAAAGTACCGAACTGTAAAAGTACTAATGTTCTAGTGATGTGATCATATGGTTCTTCAGAACACATCTAGACAAACAAAGATGCCAATTGTTACACACATTATTTGTGTTTCTTAAGTAATAAAAAACCCACAGTGGGAGCAGAGTTCTGTGTAAAAACATGGTGGGAACACGACGGACTGGGTTTCCCTCTGGACTTTATGCCTATCCCCAACCGGACCAGGGCCGCTGATTAGAGACCTGACATCAAGGTCAGTACATTGTTTGGATGACAGAAAATGACTAATCTGGTGAAAACTTCACGTGACGTTCCTGAAGGGTGGTTGTGACATCCGTGGGCACCCGTGGAGAGAAAGATTAAGGAGAAAGAAAGGGGGAAAAGAAACGGCTTTGAGGCGTTCTTCTTTTATCCAGAATCGCTTCATCGTCTTAAGGCCCGACTTCTTTTAGTCGATGTATTTCATTAATGGCCATTTAGTTTTTATTCTTTTTAACAGAAAATCCCTGGATTATTTTAATGTAGTTGTGTAGTACTTTGTGTGCTACCTATGCTTTCGTTATCTTAAATTCTGTACGAATAAAATGTGAACTTATCCTGAATGCCATTGTGAGTCGTCGTTTTTGTGCAAACCAGGCTGAAACCAACCTTGAGGTTTTCTTTCTGGATTTTACCTCACCCAGGGGCGCAGTCGGCCCACCCCTGACCTGCCTACTTCTGTAACAGACTTGAATATCGCCTGGGCCAAACGTTTACAGGATGCCTGTTTTAGCCCAAAGTAGACGTCCCAGCTAATCGTGACGAAGGGGTTTGTCCCATGAGAGCGAACGCATGAGAGAGTAAACGGAAGTGTGTTGACGTGGCAACATGGTGTTGCCAGGGGCGGTCACTGGGTGCCTATTTTGATCTGCCCCAGAGACAGTAATTGATGTCTTAACCCCAGGAGGCCCACCGTCGTCTCTTGGACAAGAGCAGGAGCGTCTTTATTTTCAGCTCAACCGGATCCTCTTCGCGGTACGATGGCAAAAGGAAGAGTCAAAAGAAAGACTTCCTGTCTACTGTGACGCAGCAGGTTTCTCCCAAACGCCTGAGGAGTGGTGTTTTTCAGCCAGCATACAGATGTGTGAGGTTGTGAGGTTGGGTCTCGGGGTGGCACTCTGCCATGCCTCATTAAACCAACAGCTTGGCACTGGCTTGTGGTCCTGGGAGGTCATGACCCTGGCCCATTGACTGATTACAGACCGAGTCACATTTGGGTGCCAGATGAAGAACATCCTGGTTCTGTTCCCCAGCTGCCCCTCTGCCCGTGACAGAGATATCTGTTTTTAACCCAGGTCTCGGTGACACCTCAGTGAAAGCACCAGCAATTCTGCTGGATGAGAAATCGATAGCGTTGTTCCATATTAATTACCCACCCAAGGAAGCAGACCACGTGGCAATTGGAACCGACCAGTACAAAAGTGGTCTGTGTGTGTGTGTGTGTGTGTGTGTGTGTGTGTATTTCAACAGTATTCACTTCGTGTTTGAACGAGTCCGTCAGCATCTGTCAGAAGGGTGCATGTCTTTGTTTGAGAATGTATTAGGAGTTGTTAACTGGCAAAGAGAGAGAGAGAGAGAGAGAGATGGAGAGAGAGAGAGAGAGAGAGAGAGAGAGAGAGAGAGAGAGAGAGAGAGAGATCATGGGCTTGATCAATGAACAGGGCTGGATAGCTAAACTGACTATTGCTCTTTGGTTCACCTCCCTATAATTTATGTCCTGTGCCACTGGTGGACTTCGGGACTGGACCCTTAGGGAAAGACTTGACTCAAGTGACACACTTATGACTGGAGGGGATCCCCTAATCTGTTACCCTCAAAGTCTTGATTTTGCATCTGAGAACACAAGAAAGATAAAAAAATTAAAATAGAAAAAAGAAGTGGTCAAACATCTTGACAAGGCTAGTTGATTTAAAACCCAATGGGCAATAATTACCAGAGGCTATTTCTGTGTTTTGCATATTATGATGACATGTTTGCCATTGTAAGCCACTTAACAAATCGACAATCTGTGACTAAGTCCCTTCAGAAAACAGGCTTGTCGGGACAGAATAAATTAAATAATCTTATAAGCCTACTCTTCTCCCTGTCCTATTTGGAATAACACTCATATCGATATTCTACTGAAGCCGTCATTAAAAGTGTGCATCATTTCCCTTTGTGGAGGCAGTTCCTCCTGTCAAACACTCTTTGCGTGGACTGAATGAGAAAGTCAAAGCGGCACAGCAAAGAAGAAAAGGAAAAGAATCAAGTGAAAAAAGATTCCATCTCTTTAGTGCAAACTAAGATTACTCATCTTCAACTGCTGGATACATGTCAAGGCCAGTCATGAACTCACAGCTCCCGTACTGCCGTGCATCAGAAGGTACACTCAGCACGGTACTGTATGTTCCGAGTGCAGTGAGGGTGAAAATGTGTGGCGGAGAGACAGCCATCCCAGAAGTGTCCAAACAGATTTGAGATACCAGTTGAGGGACCACTAAGCCTTGATTTAGTTGAACTAACAGATTCAAATCAAGTTTAGACGAGTGGTGCTCCAGGGACGTGCTCAGTGGCCTTTACACGGCGTCGAGTGGCAGGCCTGTGTCCGATGAAGCGATCTGGGAGCTGTGCACATACACGCAAAAACACAGCCAATCAATTACAAGGGATTGTCATACGTTCAGATTGAAGAATAATACATCATTGAGAGTTTTGTGATATGGTATCTCAGTGCAGCGGCCTGTTAATTACTTTGCCACCATTTTACCATGACACCGTGAACCAGACAACACAATGAAAAGGAAGCCCTATTGTTGGAAGGGAAATTGAAAGGGTTGACAAACAAATTGCAATATCCTGTTAGCTTTGAATCAGCATGCTGTTGGCACAAGGCTACAATAAGTTTGTTTACACGTTTGTCTTAATTAATTTATACAAAACCAGAGATAAACAATGATATAATACCCATATTTGTTATGCGTACTGTTCAGAATGTTATAACACACAAAGCTCTTAGTTTTCAAGTGTGAAGGAGTTTAAAAAGCACCCATGTCCGCTGAATTAGATTAGAATGGCATACACGTTGTGCTACAAAACACCTGCACCATCACACATCGAGAGGCCTAGAAAAGAAAAACACTGCCAGGTATAAACGTACCCTTTAGGGGCACCAGAGATGAAGGCAGCAGCAGTAAACAGTCGCCTCTGGTGATGTGTGTGCACATTCCTAGGTCTAATGACCGTCGCACACTCCCCCCGCCTAAATCAGACCAAGGTTTTGTTGAATATTTCATGGAATTTAATTAAATGCCGCTGCAGTGGATCATTAAAATTAATATCGTGTTTATTTCTCCCGCACATTTTCCCGCCAACTGATTGGAATGGAAATGCTGGTATTCCAGCAGCGTGACGAGAAGACGGAGATGGAGAGGAATTACCCGGCTCTGTGTCGGAGCTCCTAATGGGCATGTTTTATGTGCCGTTGTTCGACAGGGGAGGGAGGAGAATGGGAAATACAACAGAGTGTGGATGAATTAGGAACTTGGACGTTTTATTTTGTATTTTTTATTTTTTTTTAGTTGTGCTCAGTGTTTGGAACATTAGGTAACAAACGGAATACTCTTGTCAGGGCTGGCGGGAAGACAGACCCAAACGCAGGTTGCAGGAGCCAAAATCATTTATTCACAGAAACCAGAAACACAGGGAGACAGACAGGCAGCACGCAACATAAACACACAATGAGGACACAAAGCACTGAACTAAGGGAGGGCTTAAATAGAAATCAAGGGCGAACCGAAAACCAATGAAAACCAGGCAAACCTAAACAAGATAACAAGGGGCAGGTGAAAACAATAAACCGATTAGGCCCAAAGGTCCAGGCCGTAAAAAGTCATTCTCATTCTTGAGATCCAAACCTGTGCCATTCTTTCTGATCCAACAGGACCCAAGCATGGCTTTACCCTGGAATCAACCCCAAGGTGAGACAGTCCTATGACTCCACTGCCTACAAATCCCAAGCCACCCATCTAGATCCAATACACACCCTCGCACCACACCAACATCTACTGTTTCCCTACCATCCTCTCCTCTGAGACTTGACATCTTACACTATGACAACGACTGCTGGTATTTTGAGAAGGAACACACATTTGAGCTGCATTAGTCCCGGGCCCAAAGTTTCCCCCTGAGTCACCGTTGCTAAGATGCCCTCTGCGTCTGACAGAAGGCCTCTTTTGACAGGCCACTTTATCAGGGAGGCAGGTATGAGCCCAATAACACACAACCATGCACCTCACTAGAAACACCTGCTGTTAATAGTTCTGGAGTAATATATGACGTTGGAAAGCTACCCATACAGTTAACATGTAATGGCCAAATTTGGCCATCCTAATGGATTTTGAAGTCTGAGCTGTTGTTCAGATGTGAGGGAAGGCTCAGAGTGAAGGCCAGAGCAGCAGAGAGACAACACTAGCCTTCGGTGTCTCAGAGAGGCACATGTAATCTCCATGGCGTTCTGATCCTTCCCTCACATCTGAACAACAGCTCAGACTTCAACATCCGTTAGGATGGCCAAATTTGGCCATTACAAACACATACGAAGAAGGTAGAAGGCGTCTGTTTGGCGCAGATGGGGGAGGAAAGCAGGCGAGCCGAAAAGGACTGAGCTGAAGTAGTAAGAGTACTGCAAAGAAGAAGAACCAAACAATAAGAGAGATGGAACTGAGAGAGTGAACAGTGAGAGTGAACCGAGAGAGTGAACAGTGAGAGTGTGTGGGAGGGAAAGATAAGGACAAAACCCCTTGTGTGTGTGTGTGTGTGTGTGTGTGTGTGTGTGTGTGTGTGTGTGTGTGTGTGGCCTAGCCCTGCTCCTGGGAGGCAGCCCTGGTTGACAGAAGCAGCCAGCGAGCCAGCCACTCCGCAGGGTAAACAGTCCTGTGTCTGCATATGGCTGGGACTGCCCAGGCAGCTGCTTCCAACCCCTCCTCTGTCAGATCCCCACCACATCATCATCATCATCATCATCATCATCATCACGGCTCACTCCAAAGAGGACAAGACAAGATCAACGGCACTACTCAACTCCTGGATAAGAAAGGCCGTCGCAACGAGAGGGCATAGATCTGGCTTAGAAACAGGATGTGTGTGTTCAGGGATGGCACTTGGAACACACGTGTTGCATTCTGGGTTTGGGATCTGAACGTTTCTTCGGTGGCGGGCGATAGGGAAAAGTCCCCCTTGGCGCCTTTTAACAGCATGTCTTTTTCTCATCCTGGTCTGCTTTTCCCGCCTCCTGAACCTCCCTGATACGTTCTCACTCAGCTGAATAAACAGGGCACCACACGTCAATGGTCCATGGTTTGTTAGCCTGTCCAACAACAATTGAATAATAATAGTTGTTTAAAATGTTGCATTCTAGGTATCAGGAAAATAATGTGTTTCTCAAATTGAAATGTTACGTGATTCTGTGTAAGGTAGTGCTAACCTAAGTGAATTCCTCCTCTGCGTAAAATTGCCTTGTCTCAATTTAGGGACTGTGATCGTGTTTTTAGTTTAGGTTCCATTAACCCTTTACATCCGAGCAGACGAGGACAACATTGACAATTAAATCAGAGATCAAATGATGTAATAAATTATATTCTGGGGTTGTTGAATAATCCAAGATTTGTTAAACGTCGTTTGTGAAACTGGCCCCTTAGTCTTAGTCTGATTATGAAGCTACAGAAGGGAACGCATAGACGATCTGTATTGTGTCATCAGAGGAAATGACGCGAGGCAAATGAAAGGATCAGGTAACAGAATAGCACTGGTCATAGTTCCAAACCCCTGCAAAACAAAACACGGACTACATCTGCTTTGACAGTTTGAAGCCTGCGGCATTTGAGGATTCTACATCATTTGTTTTTCTTCACTTTCCAGAGAAAATGGTGCATGCTTACCAAATGAGGTTGACCCGTGAAATCTTAAAACCTCACTGTCTAATTAGGCATGTGTTTCATATCTGGTATGCGACTAGGTTAACTGAGAGGGCACAGTAACACAGTAAGCAAATTAGAGTCTTCTTTTAATCATCAACATTCTCTCAGTAGTCTTTGATCACCAGCAAACAGGGCCGGTGCACCAATGCTTCCTGAGTGCATTCCCCTGACCCGAGCCTCTTCATAGCTGCCGCTTAATTGGCGGATACCTGAGGAAGTAAATAGTCATGTTAGTCCACCACAATTAATGGAAGGTCCCCGGTGGGTATGTCATGTGGGATTATAAAGATTGCATCGTACTTTGCTAATGTTTTTCAAGAGTTGGGAAAAATGCTTTATGAAATGAAGATGTTCTATGTTCTTGTGGCTGTTCATATTTTACTGCCTATCCTTTACTAAATCATGGTAGATCAAAGCCTTATACGAAATCAAATGGAATCCAAATCATATTTAATCTTCATTTAATCTATGAAAGGATTTTTTTCATCTGAATAATCTTTATGGACCTGCATTATCTGTGGTCTCCCCAATCCTTGGCAGATTAATGGGGAACATACCTGTCTGCTTCCTGCCTTTGACTTTTGTTGTGAGCCCGCTCCAAACCGCTCGGACCATGGTGCCAAGACAAACTGCATCTACAGCAATCGGTCCAATGATTACAGAACTGACATTTCCGTCCAGAGGAATAGGGAAGCCATTAGATAATCCCATCTCTAGTCTGGTAGAACTGTAGAACGGCAGCTGTTAAACTTAGTTGTATGGTTGCTATGGTTGCCTTGCAGGCTAGCACATAGGAACACTTTTTTTTTTTTCTTAGATTAAATGTGTTTTTTAGCACAGTTTGTAGATATTTTGGCGTATATATACCTTCTATTTTTATTTTATTTATATTTCTATTTAAAGTATTTAATTCTTTATAACTTTTTTGTATCAAATCGTTTTCATTAGGGATGGGAATTTTGACTAGTTTACTATTCGACTAGTATAAAAGTACAAAATTGACTAATCTAAAAATAGAACAACTTTAAACCTCCTATTGTTAGCACTTGAAAATGTCAGTTAGCGAGACACTCTCACCTAAAAACTCACTTTTAATGATCGAAGCTAACTAGCTCACCCTAGCAGCTTTTGAGAGGCTGGTGCCTTTGACGCTCATAGAGAGCGCACCTTCTCTCAGAGCATTTAATTGATTGATATCTGCCAAGGGATAAGTAATAAAGTTAAGACTTTTCCCCCCAAAAAACGCAGAAAATGGCATGTTTTTTTTTTTATCATCACATGCCTCTTGAACAGGGCACTGCTGCAAAATGTACATCACTGGTTCTAACTGTAACATGATAATGTTATCATAGTAATTATTGTGATTATGATAACAATCCTGTTAACATATATTGTACATGTGGGAGTATTGTTTTACATGTGGTATTTGCCTGTTACCCTTATTAATTGGTAAAGTTAAAATGCATTGCAGTCGTATACAAACAAAGGTTAAATAAGGTTATGGACGATGGACCTTTATTTTTAACCTTGTGGCTATGTGGCTCACACAATTCGGATGGAAATGGTCTATAATCAAAAAATAGTTCAAAAAGATTTCATTGTTCGTGTAAAAGATGAATAAAGTGCCATGAAATCACGGTGCTTGAGAAAGAGAAAGAAGCTATTGCTTTCCGTAGTCTTTAGTAATCCCCATATCGTCGCCTCTCCAGTCTACGTCCCCACTCTCTGGTCCAGGTAAACAACGAGTGAACGCACCCTGCTGGGTTAGACAGTCTGCAACCGAAATAACGAGTCTCCTTAGGAGTTTACAGAGCTTTGCCGAAACTAGCCCAGCTGTTGTGTGGATTCACGTAAAGCAAAATAGCACACTTTTCCTGAGCGTGTCTGCGGTTGTTTTGGAGACTAAATTGGTATGTCCCCATAGAAAGAAGTTACCCTGCTATGGAGATGGTGTGGAGGTGTGTTGCTGGATTTACTTTGGTGTGTGCTGTTTTTATCTTTGTGCCGGCTTCGCCTTCTACCCACATTCAGTAATTGTGTGTGTGTGTGTGTGTGTGTGTGTGTGTGTGTGTGTGTGTGTGTGTGTGTGTGTGTGTGGGTGTGTTTTATTTATAAGTCCCTTGCTTTTGCCATTGTAGGAGAACCGTTTGCGAGCAACAGAATCTGCCCAAGAGCCACCAGCCAACGGCAGAGCAAAGGGTCAGTGTAAGGATGTAGACGCACTTTGAGATTTTTTTTTTTACCAAGCAAAGCGTATTGCAAATAAAATGTGATGTATCAGAGGACATGAGGCAATGAGAAAGAACGAAAACAGGCAGAGGAGAAACAATTTTTTTTTCGAAACAAGAGACTAAGAAAGACAGAGAGAGAGAGAATAGAAACAGAGACAGAGGATGATCTAAGGGAAAGGAGGTTAGGAGATAAAAAATAAAAAAAAGACACGTGGAAGACTTGTGGTTACAGAGAGATGGAGTCACACGGAAAAGATAGGGGGAGAGACGGAAAGCAAAAAAAACAGAGCGGGCTTTGTGGTCGGCAGCAGAGGTGGCTGCTTAGCATACTAGCGGAGGAGATGCAAAGTGACGACGTCCCCCGTGGTGTAAATATATTAATTCCAAATGAGTTTGTCGGGAAGGAGGAGGCGCGCTGGTGAGTGGAGGAGATGAGATGCGCTTGCTGCCTGCCTGCCGATTCATTCCTTATTTATCCCGCCGCTCGGCTTTACGCTGCCCCAGTCAGCGCTCCATCTTTATTACTTTCATCTTTATCCCTCTCTCTTTCTGCTTCTCTTTCCTCACTCGCGTATGCTAATGAGACCTTGGATGATGCGAGATAAATACAAATAAAAAAAAAAACGAAATAATCACCGAGAAACAACATAGACAGCGAGCAAGAGATTTTGGTTGGTCTCCGCGGTTGAAGGGGATGGGGAACCCATTTGTATGAGGAAGACGGTTGTTGGATCTTGAATTATATAAACATCTTAGTGGCTTGGATTTAGGACAGGAGATTGCAAACATAATTTCCAACACTGTTGTAGGGATGTCAGATAAAGCTTCCTGATTATCCTTTTAGCCTGTAGCAACGGCCACATTGATGTTAAGCTTATTATAGACACGCATACGCGATGGGTTAAGAAGGGATAGTACAGTACACCAGTACACACAACAAACACCCAGTTATTAGCTGTGTGTCTTATTCTAATAGGTAACTGAACAAACACATTTTGTTCTCTGGTTGGCTATTTTTTTAAGAAAACACTGAGGTAATCTTCAAGAACAGAGGTGTACAATGAGCTGGAAGACTCTTCTTCGCCAGCGCAGTGCTTCTCCATGAATTGAAGCTATTGGGTGAATATCCCAACAAAATAGGAGCACATTTTCAAATGCACAAAATGGAAACTTGTTTTTGATGAGTTTGAAGGCTACTGGGGTTGTGGCATTTAATGAAAACATTGTATTCTTAAAGACACCTTACTCTGAAAGGGAAGAACGTTTAGGTTACAAGGTTTGGTTTGGACAAGGCATTCCAAAGCTGTGAAATTCAATGGTAGACTACTTGTTTCCTCTCGGGAAACCAAACAATAAACCATCATAACAATATATTATAACAATAAAGCAATATAACATTATATCAAAACACGAACATGGTCATGTTGGCTTGTTCAACTGGGCCCTGACTAGCTGGTTCAAATATAATCTGTCAACATGTTAAGGCTATAAGCGCTCATAACATAAGTGTGAGAGCCTTCCTCCCTGGCTTGCTCTTCCAAACGCATCCTAACACACACACGCTAGGCGTTGCTTCAACTTCCCCTTTTCCTTGCACAATCCGACACACATTTATTCCAGAATTCCTTTTGTCTCATTCTCACAGACAAACATCGACCTCCTAGATCCTTGCGCGTTCCCTCACAGACACGCACAAGCACATTTGTTCGAAGCGGGGCCCATGTTCAGTGTTCAGTGACTCGGGGTTCAAGATGGAGTGTGGCCAGGACTCCCCGTGGTCATCGACTAGCCCCAGATGATGGACGGCCTGCACTCCACTCCTGACGTCCCTGCTGTTCAAACAAGCGGCTCTCCCTTATGAACAATGCACACACACACACAGACACACACACACACACACACACACACACACACACAGCCCGACGCTGCGCTGCCAAGCCTTAACCAGCTAGACGAGGGGAAAGAAGACATGGCATACAGTATATTTAAACACACACACACACACACACACACACACACACACAAATACTCACTAAATATGCACAATTTAATAGAACAGGACAGACAGTTGCGCACACACACTCACGATATTTCCGCCACTTCAGTGGCATTGCATACATTTGGCCAAGGGGCAGGATTGCCTTTTCCTGCCCAGCATGGTAGAATATTCATGTGTTCCACAAACAGGGATGTGGATACAACCTCCTCTCCACTGGAGTATCATCATATCAGCACTGTGTACATGAAACACATTCAACTGGATGGCTTCTTTTTGCCGTTACATAATATGTAAATGGGAAGCGGGTGGGGTGGGGTGGGGGGTGGGTGGAGTGGAGTGTGTGTGTGTGTCGGGGGCAGTGAGGTATGTGTGGGAGTGCAGCATTGTAGCGGTGGTGGTGGGCGGCCCATCTTGGGTGTACAACCCTCTCGCATTTCCTCATTTACATGTAAGAAGACAAAGTAGACGATCCGAATAATGTTTGACCCTGGAAATACTAGTGTGTGCATAGCCCCCCATGGGTAAAAGGAGAACAGGCTTCTCTTTGTTTGAACACTCACTGTCAAGAAAAGCATGCCCGTGCATGCTTAGTGTCATGTACTTTGTGTAAGATGAGGAACTCTTGTGGTGCAGCTGTAGTTCGGGCAGCATGGTTCTTAGATTAGGAGAAAACAGAATCTGGATCAGTCGCATACAAAGAATTGCATGATTATCGGTAGGAATATGACAACACTTTGCATGATGTAAAGAGGAACCATCAGAATACTGTACTCTATATACTTGCAGTAATAAACCCACGCCTAGTTAGCCAGTAACGCATGGATCAAGAAAAGACTAGGACTCGTTTTCCACGTATGTGACGACGGATCATGAGGCAAAATGGTGCGTCAGTAGTCCTGACTAAGTCTTTTGTTGGATCGGCTGGCCTGCTGTTTGGCTGCTTGTGTCCACATGGTTTGTCCTCTGTCCTCAGCCTGATGTGTCCATACGGTTTGTCCTCTGTCCTCAGCCTGACTTGTCCATACGGTTTGTCCTCTGTCCTCAGCCTGACTTGTCCATACGGTTTGTCCTCTGTCCTCAGCCTGATGTGTCCATACGGTTTGTCCTCTGTCCTCAGCCTGATGTGTCCATACGGTTTGTCCTCTGTCCTCAGCCTGATTTGTCCATACGGTTTGTCCTCTGCCTGATGTGTCCTTACGGTTTGTCCTCTGTCCTCAGCCTGATGTGTCCATACAGTTTGTCCTCTGTCCTCAGCCTGATGCGTCCATTCGGTTTGTCCTCAGCCTGATGTGTCCATACGGTTTGTCCTCTGTCCTCAGCCTGATGTGTCCATTCGGTTTGTCCTCAGCCTGATGTGTCCATTCGGTTTGTCCTCAGCCTGAGTGGTGGGCCGGCTGTGACACGCCTTTCAATGCTCACAGCAGGAGATGTTTAGCTGTCGGTTCTTTGCCCGCCTCCATGCCTCTCGGTTATTCTAGGATGGTAATGATGGGTATTATTCCATTGAAAGTACATTATCACTCCACACACATAATATCAAACAGTTTATAGCATCTCCAAGGAAAATCTCCTTAGACCATAGACCTGGGCAGCAAGAGATGGAAGTCCGAGTTGGAGTAGTACGCCTGATGCTGAAAACCTCTCCTTAATGTTAATTATGAATTTGATAATGGAACCTTTTTTATTCTCTTGAATGACCAAGTACTTTCATATCATGTACTGGTGGTGTATTTTAGCACTAAGGCGCTTTTATTACTACACAAGTATGCAAGTAATATAGTTTTTAAGTAAGTTGTACAATAATATGCAAAGTGACAACTGCAACGGCTTCGTACCTTAAGAGCCACGGACTTCCCTCCTCCGAGGGGGCTCTTCGGGGATCCTGGGATGAAGAATGTGATGACGGCGCAGTCCTTTGGGGACATCTAATTAGTTCTGCTGCAGGAGCGAGACAGCAACCCACCGTGCCCTGATATTTGGCTTGTGCACTCAGCGGAAACATGGCCGCGGGACCTGCTTTAATTGCAGACCGGAATGTGGAGTGACCTCACCTGGTCGTCATGGTGAGACCACCGGGTCCCTTCCTCTCACTATTGTTGCTGTTGACGGTGAGCGCTTATGTGTGTAAGAGGGGGAGCTTCACTGGAGTCATTTCACCATTTGGATTTTGAGCCTGGATTGTGTTTTGTAATCGGCTCAAATCAACCCACAGCTCAGGAATTAGCCAGTGCCAATCTGAGGCCAGGCAGCCTCTAGCTGTCGGCTTGGAAAAAGCGTAATTGTGGGTCATTATCTTTGTATGCGTGCCTACAGAAGGGTTGAACAGTCCTCCAGGCCATGAATAAAACATGCTTTCAAAGACTTGGGAGCCGTGAATTATTGAGGAGGTGGTAACGAGGTAGAGGCAGGGGCCAGGTGTAGAGTTTCAAGGAGTGTTTATGTGTGTGTGTGTGTGTGTGTGTGTGCGTGCGTGCGTGTGTGTGTGTGTGCGTGCCTGTGTGCGTAGCACAAGGAGACTTGGATTAACGGGCATTAGGCTGGCTGGGCCCACACTAGGCTCTGGCGAGCGCAGCATATATATTATTAATAGGAGACAAAAATCCTTCTACTAGTCATGCACACACACGCACACGTTCATGCAACACTTAAACAAATCTTTGAGAGAAAAATAAAGATAGTGAGATAGAAAGATAGAGAAAGATGCTTCGGGACCTTTAACTTCAGAATGTACGTTCACACTGCAGGCAAAAGGGGCCCAAGTCCATTTTTTTTGGCTCACGTGACTCAGGTCTGTTTTTTTCATAACAGTGTGAACAGCACAAATCAAATTGAGTTCAATCTTTTCAATTCGGATTTGGGGCAATTTTATATGTGGTACTAAATCGAATGCAGGTCTGATTTCTTACAAAGCGACCTCAGTCTGAGCAGTCAATTCAGAATCCATGTGACTTTTACGTCACGCTAGATTGACATTCACAATTCTCTGCTGGTTTGGAGTTCGTGAATAGACATAGACTAGCCTACAAACATGTTATTTAACGCATGTGGGTCAGGTCAGGACCGTGACCAGTTCACACTGGAATCGGATATCGGCCACATTTAAAAACATAAAATCATATCTGAGCAGAAATCCAAATTGAGCATTAAGGCCTGTGGTGTTTTGAGGGCACAATGGAAGTGAAAATGGGTCTTCAAACACCTTGTGGCTTGGCTAACTGTTGAAGCTAGTCCCGATACAACCCAGACAGGGTGAGGTGATTAATCTAAAAGATAAATTAACAGTGACCTCTAATAATAGCCATAGCAATTCACATGGTCACTGGTGGCCAGCAGAGAAGCTGGAATTGGGAGCAGCAGTTTAAAGAATGCCATGGCAACGGACCAGGAAAAAAACGCCATTTAACCAGGAGGGAAATAAGAAGGCCACGCATTTTTCTGTGTGTACTCTTGCTTATTGCTTTGAACAACACCGAATGTTGGGGTTACAAGTGTACTGAAGAGCATTCAACTTTACTTACTAGGTCCCCATACTTAGTATTATCAAAAAAGCAAAAAATAACTTCATCAAATGAGTTAGAACAACAGAAATGAACAACACATTGACTTTATGACATTGAAGAGCTGGAACGTTTGTGGAATCAAAAGAAATAGTTTTTTTTTAAACCATGGCTTTTGTGTTGTTGAGTGTAAACTATTTATCCTTTCCATGCAGCCCTGTAGTGAATATGCTTGGTAGTGGTTGGTAGGCCACTGATATAGTGGACTCAATCAAGCAATTGATTTTATCATTCTAGTACCAAAAGGTTTAAGTTATATTTGCAATATTAATCATTTACATAATAAAAGATCAATCCAATATTGTCACGCAAAATATTGCGGTACTCTATCCCTAACCCTAACCCTAACCCTAGCTCCACCACCACCACCACTAACCCTAACCCTAGCTCCACCACCACCACCACTAACCCTAACCCTAGCTCCACCACCACCACCACTAACCCTAACCCTAGCTCCACCACCACCACCACTAACCCTAACCCTAACCCTAGCTCCACCACCACTAACCCTATCCCTAACCCTAGCTCCACCACCACTAACCCTAACCCTAACCCTAGCTCCACCCACCACCACTAACCCTAACCCTAGCTCCACCTCCACCACCACTAACCCTAACCCTAGCTCCACCACCACCACCACTAACCCTAACCCTAACCCTAGCTCCACCACCACTAACCCTATCCCTAACCCTAGCTCCACCACCACTAACCCTAACCCTAACCCTAACCCTAGCTCCACCCACCACCACTAACCCTAACCCTAGCTCCACCACCACCACCACTAACCCTAACCCTAGCTCCACCACCACTAACCCTAACCCTAGCTCCACCACCACTAACCCTAACCCTAGCTCCACCACCACTAACCCTAACCCTAGCTCCACCACCACTAACCCTATCCCTAACCCTAGCTCCACCACCACCACCACCACTAACCCTAACTCCACCACCACCACCACTACCCCTAACTCCACCCACCACCACCACTAACCCTAACTCCACCCACCACCACCACTACCCCTAACTCCACCCACCACCACCACTAACCCTAACTCCACCACCACCACCACTACCCCTAACTCCACCACCACCACCACTACCCCTAACTCCACCCACCACCACCACTACCCCTAACTCCACCACCACTAACCCTAACTCCACCCACCACCACCACTACCCCTAACTCCACCACCACCACCACTACCCCTAACTCCACCCACCACCACCACTACCCCTAACTCCACCACCACTAACCCTAACTCCACCCACCACCACCACCACTACCCCTAACTCCACCACCACCACCACTAACCCTAACTCCACCCACCACCACCACTACCCCTAACTCCACCACCACCACCACTACCCCTAACTCCACCACCACCACCACTAACCCTAACTCCACCACATCTACCACTACCCCTAACTCCACCACCACCACCACTAACCCTAACTCCACCCACCACCACCACTAACCCTAGCTCCACCACCACCACCACCTCCATGTTTTTGATAACAACAATAGGCCACCTCCCTAAAATGCAGCAGGGCCCAGATGTTTGTGGCAGTATTTGATGATGTTTTGTGTTCATTTCCACTCTCCGCCCTTGTCGTTCTGCATCTCCTCTGCATTCTAATGCAACACCACCTGGCAGGTAGCATCAGCTACCTGAAGCATGTGGCTGGGTGCCAAGGCTGACTGCATTACCACAGTTAAAGTTTGATGTGATAATCTTCCTCTACTAACATCAACTCCACTGTGGGACCACAGTGAGGGAGGGGGGAGGGAAATGAGAAAAGAGAGGAAGAGAGAAAGATTCAACTTTATTGTCATTGCAAAGAGTGCAGTACTGAGGCAACGAAATACAGTTTGGCATCTAACCAGATAAGTGTAAAATAGCGGTAAAGTGCAGGTTGTATGGCATGTGTGGCAATAAATAGTGATATGGACATTATATATAGGACATACACATATGTGCTCATTGAGTAGATAGTTTGTGCATGTTTCCAAACATGGCCTATGTACATTAGCCATTCACTGCATTATATATGTGTGTATTATATTTAACTCAGCTCAAATGGGCTCACAAACAGCATTCATGGCTCCCTCCAGTAAACAACGGACTTGCACAAACCAGCCTGTCCTTGACTGATATTTCAATTTGCGCAGCGTGTCATTTGCAAATGAATATCCGTCGAATTAAACACTTTGTATGACAGTTGCTCACTGAAAGCGGCCACTTTTTATGCAATTTATACCGTGTGTTATCCGCTTATTGTCCTCGACTCAGAGTTAATCGAAAACACATTCTGCCAAGACGGAACTAATTTTGACATCGACGAAGAATCCTGCTGTTTCTACCTCGACCCCTCTTAATCTTGTGTACACAAGCCGCTCCTATCCTGGCCCCCAGTCACCAAACTATTGTCTAGCAGCTTTCGCTTGGCGTCCTCCGCAGTGTTGATTAATTTTAAAAACAAAGAATCGCAAAATAACCCCCGTCCTTGTTAATTAGTTTCCTTACTGCATTGCTAATTTACACAAACATACTAATCGGGCGTTGACAAGCGGATGTCTTTTAATCACTCTGAAGTGAAGGTGGGATATTATCGAGCCAGGTTGTGAGGTGCCACCTCCTAGCCAAGTTGAGATCAACTTCCCCCCACAATAACAACGTGATGAGAACAACCTAATGTCACTGATTGTTCTCTTCTAACCATGTCTTTTCTAACCCCCCCCCCCCCCCCCTCTCACATTTTTTTTAAAGACTTGAATCTGAGTGTATCCAGCGTGTAGCTGGGAAAGCACCGGAGTAGAAAACGTTTTGAAGTGTGATGGTGGTCATTCTGGCAGACTCGTTTCTATGGTTCCCAGGTCTCCTATCCGCCTTCCTGGTTTGGTGTGTCCAAGCAGTGCCACAGACGTCTGGATGGTCCTTTGGCTTTCTATTATTTTCTACCTCTATGGTTGGGAATGCAGGCCGGGTGCTTTAAAGGACATTAGGATTGGTACAGGCACCAAAATAGATTTGCCAGGGCTGCCCGCTTCATACCAGATAGGACCACCTGCCTTCCACTCTTCGTGATGGGGCCTGGGCAAACACCAACATGCAACACACCACTGACTACTTTACATGTTATACTGTATCTTCTGTATTTCACACTCGTCGAAATTAAAATGTACTGTATACTATCGCTTTAAGTACTAGTGCAACATCATGTTATATGGATTCACCTTCCTACCTGCTGCCTTAAGGACTAGAGCAACATCATATTATATGTATGTAAATGGGACATTTGATTTGAGGATTTTCGCTTTTTCAAATTGCTCTTGAAGTGAGGTGAATATCAAATGAGAGGTGATAGGTAAAATAGTCACAAAATGTTTGCCTATTTCAACCAGTTTGAAATGTAATCACTCTTCAGCTTGAACTACATGCTCATTGCAAAGCATCATAAACTCCAGAATTATAATTCCGGCCATGTTTTGGAAAGTGCTTATTGAGTTGTGCCCATGGTCAGAACTGGGAAAACAAATTATTTCGGCTGGCTTGAGATCTGATGTGGCTTAACAGCATCTGTGGTTGAGTGTGCTTTTTCATGGAGAAATGACACTCCTTGACAATCTGACTCACGGCCACTGATAATACTAAGGGTTAATACTCAAATGAACCACCAACTAACTACCAGGTTATAATTAAAAAACAAACTAATCAAAGTATGGGCCGTAGCCAGGTAATCAGACGACTAAAATCTTTCAAGCAACTTATAGAAATAGATACACAGCCTTGATTCCAAAATGCAACATTGATTTTCCCCCAAGAGTAGGAATAATACAACAAGGACAAATTCTTTCAAATCGGATGTTCTGCCCCATTGGTTACTGTTCCATAAGGGAGAATGACACTGATTCCAGATTCATGACACTTAAAAACCTTATGATGGATACTTTGAATGATCATGGCATCCAAGCTGCCCACATACAGCATACAATCCGTGTTCAAACTGACCAGTCTGACTCAGAAATCCGAACACTGTTTCTGGCTCAGAGAAGTAGCCCTCCTGACCCCACTGTTTCTTTCTTCCTAACTGACTGCTTTTTTAATGCATTACTAACTCTCAATGTAAAACCACTGAAGTTGATCTGGCACATAAATCAAGTTTGTGGACGGCACTAAGGGTGCTCCTAAATCTTTTTCCTTATTAGATTTACCATTCATATTTAAAATATTCTGCAGTGAAAAATGGCCCGAGATGAATGGAAGAGTTAAGCTTCAGTTTACTTAGCCCCTGCAATCTTGGATCAAACTAAAGAATAGAACAAAAATTCTGCTCCTAGGTGATTTTAACAAAAGATATAATAATGTCAAAATGATTATGTATTTAGTCTTTATTTCATCATTTCTAATGTGAATGCACGTATCATTGGGTTTTGACACTTTTTTTTTTTTTGTAGGAAATGTTTCTCTTGCAATGTTTGATACATACATCTCAATGAGATTACCTGTATAAATAAATATATGGTTATTGGCCATACTTTTTATGCTAACATTTCAAAATAAAAAATGCATATAAAAAAATAGATTCAAGAGGGGTAGCAGACAAGAACACTGGCACTCTTCGTAGAACTTGCTTCAGCAATATTTAATGTGGTGCTTTGTTTGGCTATTACAACAATCATATATTGTTTTGCCTTTGGCTACACTAAAATCTGTTCCTTGCTGTCAACTGATGCCTCAGCAAATGTTATTTTACTAGACAACCAAGTTCTTACTCAGACAAAAGCAGATTTGGCAAGCCATAGCCATCCTATAAAAAATGCTGAATGGTTAATAAAAATATGCTTGTTGTAAATAGCATCAGTTTAAAGCATGAGTGTGCAGAATAACTATCCCGTTCACACAATCCACTAAGGTTGTGTAAAATCAAAAGAGGAATGCAGTACATTAGGTACCATGTACATCTGTGTACTCACAGTTGCCTGGCAACTTTGGAATGTAGAACTAGATAGAATGAGGAAGAATATCTCCTAGTGCCATTCTGGTAGTTCTACCAACCGTTATAAGAGGGAGGCGAGGCTGTTGGACTATAGGGACCTGCTGTCTTCACGGCTGTGGGGACAAAGAAAAGCAGCGTTCTAACCCCAAACCTAATGCTCTCTTGGGAAAGACTTGAATAGGATTCTGACAAACCTATAGAGCACAAAAATAAACATTGTGTCTCTACTCATGCCTCTACCCTTTTCTCGTACATAATGTTTAGTGGAGGGAGAGAATCCAGCTGAAGCTTTCCAGACCTCGTGTGTGAACCTCCCTTTTCATCTCCTGTCAACTTATAGATCTGTGAGAGCATAGCCAGAGAGGTACAAGGATGAAAGGAGTCGCCATTTTCTCCCTGTCTCTCTCTCTCTCTCCCCCCAGACAGAGTAATGCCAAACCGCCATCATTGATGGAGCTTTACGTGACAAGGTCTCTACGCCTTTGTTCTCTTGTCGCTCCCATTTCTCTTCCTTTCTTCCTTTCTTTTTCTTCTTCTTCTTCTTCTTCTTCTCTCTGTCTCATTCTGTCTCTCCACTGATGGCTCTTTTAGAAGCAGCAGAAACATAACAGTTCCCTGGAGGCAACAGGTCTGTCCTTTGAAGACGGTTCGTCGCAACAGAAGTCTCGAGAAACGCTGTCTGTGTGTGTGTGTGTCTGTGTGTGTGTGTCTGTGTGTGTGTGTGTGTGTGTGTGTGTGTCTGTGTGTGTGTGTGTGTGTGTGTGTGTGTGTGTCTGTGTGTGTGTGTCTGTGTGTGTGTGTGTGTGTGTGTCTGTGTGTGTGTGTGTGTGTGTGTGTGTGTCTGTGTGTGTGTGTGTGTGTGTGTGTCTGTGTGTGTGTGTGTGTGTGTGTGTGTGCGTGTAGCATACGCTGCAGCCCGCTCTGTAGGGGCTGTACATCACCCTTTTAATAGTACCTTGCTCACTAACTAATGACCGTCTCCAAACAATTACAGAGCCTCTACTACAACAATGCAATTATAGTAATACAACATGGCTTCTTGCTACGCTACTACAGTTGCATGGTGAGTTGAGTCAAGTCAAGGGGTGTTTTGAGTATGTTTTGAGTCTCTGAAAGTGAGCAGAAATCACAAACTACATGCCCACACTGCAATCAGTAAGGTCCATGTATGTAATCAGCTTTGGTCATACTGCACAGTGAAAAACCCATATAATTATGCATAGCCAAACAAGGAGTAATTTGAGCCCTTGGACTGGAAACGACTGCAGTGTCTGATTAAGACTCTGCACCAGCAAATCCTCTGAGATTTAAAAAAGTATTGATGGCAACTGCCTTCCTTTTGATGTTCCTCCTTTGACTTAAGACCAGTGGGTCAAAATATATCTATTTTTCTGAAAAGATGAAAAGTAATGAAAACCCCAGCTATGCATGACCTTGCCTCTACAATGGTAACAAAACATATCTCCAGTAAAAGATTGGACACAGTTCAGACCGGAGGGCAAACGGTGACTCCTGCTCCAATGGGTTTGAACACTGAGTACTGCCCAAGGATAGACATCGGCTATAAAAAGCTCCCCTCTCTCCAATCTCACCCTCACCTGGCTTAGAGGTGCAGTCATTCTGCGGGAGTCAGGAGAGCTGCAGTCAATGCCCTCAAATTACCAGAGGAGGAAGTATCCATGGGTGTCTGTGTGTGTGTGCGTGTGTGTGTGTGTGTGTGTGTGTGTGTGTGTGTGTGTGTGTGTGTGTGTGGCAGGGAGGGAGGGAGGGAGGTGGGTGTTTGTTGTGAAGTGCACTGGACCAAAGAAGCCTTCTCTCCTGGCAATATACTGTACGTTTTCATAAACGGTAGCAATAAGTGGGAGTCCTACTACAGTAAACATTCAATACTGATACTCTTCATTATTCAACCCCTAAAATTGAGTCTCTATGCAATTATGGGACACTAACTCAGCTGATAGGATGTGATAGCCTTCAGTGCCTCCCTCTCTAATTGGTTGTGTTCTATCTATAAACATAATTATTGAAACTTTATTATTATTCGATAGTTTCAGCATAGCAAACTCATTTGTGGCGTTAAAAGCAATACGTTAAAAGGTTTGATCGCAATCTACAATGTAAGACTATCATAATGGTGGCAACCTTTAATTAAATAGAAGATTGTTAAAAAGTTGCCAAAAAAAATAGAAAATAAATGAGAGCCACAGTTCATAATGAGCCCATGAACTTCTGGTTGGAAAAAAAAAAGCTACTGCTTACAGCATAATTACATTTTGTAATTAGGCAAGGTTTTGTGCTGGGATGAGGCGGATGAGCTTAACAAGACAAAGAGTTGGTATTAGGTGGAAGGCTGCAGGATATTTTTTGCAAATTAACAGCAACTTCAGAAGCAGTATGCGCTGAGATAATGAATGAACTAGAGAGCAAAGGATATTTACCAGAAAATAATGCCAGAGGACTCCAAAATACTCAGTCCCTCAGAACATAGTGCTATTCAAAGAGGAGATGCAGCGATGACCCAGTACTGTTTTCTAGCCCCCGCACAAATCACATTCCCTTTTTGACCTCTATGAAATAAAATCAGAAAGCAAAATCCTAATTTTGCCTACTGATATTAATGAAAGACCCCCCCTGAATTCTCAAAACCTAACCGTCAGTCAAATTGGCATATCGAAATGGAAAGGGGCAGGATTTGGAATCCATTCCGGCGTAGATTTGATCTCAAAACTCTCTCTCTCTCTCTTTCTCTCTCTCTCTCTCTCTCTCTCTCTCTCTCTCTCTCTCTCTCTCTCTCTCTCTCTCTCTCTCTCTCTCTCTCTTTCTCTCTCTCTAGGGATAATGTCCCACCCCCCTGTCTCTCCCTCACCTTGGCTGCTAATTCCCAATTAAGGCCCGACGTCCGGACCAGAGAGCTGAAACAAAGGAGTCAAGGTAGCCATTGATTTTACCCCACAGTGGAGGATGCTGGGTGTTGCGCTTTGCTTGTTTACCCATTTGATTCACCAACAGATAGGCGGCCTTATCTCGCCCTTCCTCTGCCATGCAGATAAGACCTAGGTGAGGCTGGGGCAAGGAGACGCCTGGGAGTAGTGCTGCGTAGAGCGTAGTGAGGGGGGGGGGGGGGGGGGGGGGGGGGACCGGGGGGGGGGAACAGTAAATACTCTGATGCATAGCGCTACAACCTGCTTGCTGCGGTAGTCCAAATTGATAAATAGATATGCCAAGTTAAGTTCCACACACACAGACAAGAGAAACGGCGCCTAGAGAGAAGAAAATGAAGACGTCAGTGAGGCAGCCGTTCACTGTCACGCGGGGCACTATGCAGTTGGCATCATAATGAGCTGCTTAAAAGTCTGGGGCCGTATTCACAAAGCGTTTTATCTTACAACCAAGACGTCTCCCAAATAGCATGGACACTTTCTACCTCAGAGTGTCCTCTTAAAACCTATTCACAAAGCTGCCGAGACCAACTTTGACTATGGTATGGGGAGATTTATTAAGCTAAGGGAAAGGGCGGGGTCGACCTTGTTGCTATGGATGATGTCATGTTTTATGAACTAGACTACTTTCTATGCCCACAGTGATTGGCTGATAGCTAGGGGATGGGTTTCTGTCTGTAATTTCATAATTGAAATACTGTAGAAGGCGGTATCATGATGCCATGGTCAAATATTTAAGATTTTTAAATAAAAATGCAGGCCAATTGTTACTGTTTAAACATGAAAGCAAGTATATGTTCAGCTAATTGTCAGCCTCTAACATGTCAGGCATCTCTTAAAGAATTAGCGGATAGGCATACAAGCAACCTTTTAATTATGAGACTAGAATAACTGTGGCTGATGGTAAGATGTGTGACGTTACATTGTGTAAACCAAAACCAAAACCAAACTGGACACAAGAACGAAAGGGAAAACATTATCAAAGGATAATTTGGAGTTTGGATAAATTCTTAAACCCCAAAAAGATGATTGGGAAAATATATGCTTGCCAATAAATGCAGCTTTCCCACTTCTGTCCAGAAGCAGCAATGACTGTGAAAAGCGCTGGTATTCTTTGCATTCTCAGGCAATGGCAGAGATTGCAGAATTCAAACGACAGAACAACCGCCTCAGGTAATAGAACATTAGGCCAATCATTGTCAACTACACTATTTACATATTTATATCCTACATAAATGAACATCGCTTTACGTGTCATCTCAGATTGTATTAGCATGTAATATGTACTTCTAAATATTTATTGCATTTATGAGGAGGGGGCGCAGCACCCCAAGAGTCTATCGTCTATTGTCTCAGTGGTGTAGTACTGGCTTTAGGCAACCAGACACCAGCGTAACAGGGCTGTAGGGGAACATTGCCCATGCAGGGTCATTTCTGAAAGAACTTGATGGGAAAGTGTTTCTAATTGAAGATTTGCCTCCTATAATTATTCACAGCAGGCTACACGAGCAGAATCATTCATGATTCTCATGTTTAATCAAAATCACAGAATTATATTACCAGGACTTTTAAAATAATAATAACAGTCATAGTCTTAATAATAATTGTGTAAATGCCTGGCTAGACAAAATAGCATACCAAAACTCTCTCTCTCTCTTGGGGCCAACAGTTCAGCTGCCAATCATGGCAATGCTATTGCCCCCTCGCTATTGCCCCCCTGGCTCCAGCGCCCTTGTTCTCCTCCCCCCCGCCTTGCTCCTGCCCCCCTCTCTCAAGGCCCTGCTACTGCCAGTCCCACAGCAGCTGGTGGTGCTCCTGCGTCATCAGCATCTCTGTTGGAACAGAAATTGGAGCTGGAGATTCGTTTATTAAAGAAACAGAGTAGGCTACTCCACACACAGGAGAGGCTTCTTCACTTGCGGGAGGACTATTCTCAGAAAGTGAAGACGCTTAAAGACAGAGAATCTCTTAAATAAGTACATTACGTTACACCAACTTGTGTTTGGTGGATCTGTAAAGATTCAAGGTAAATCTATAATAATTGTGATTGAAGTACTCATTATGGCTTGGTAAAGCCAAGGTCCATGAATGCAAACTGCGCTATCGCACTGTTCCAACTGAAAAGTGACATTACTCTCCTGGTCAGTGTAAGGGTCCCTGTAAGCCAATCCACTTCGTAGTACGTAAACATCCACTCCACCTTCATCTGTTAGCTTTAGTATATATGTCTTATCTGTGTGTTTTGAATGTGCACTTTATATGTTTACCGCAAGAGTGTGGGAAACGTCTTTTCGATTCCTTTGTATGTCTCGACATGTGAAGTAATTGACAATAAAGCTACTTTGACTTTGACTTTGATCAGCAGCAGCAGCATTGTCAACATTGTCATCATCATCATCATCGTCATCGTCATCATCTTTTGGGTAAGACTGTGAATACTTAATGATGTAACTTCTTTTTTTTAAACACTTTTCATCCTATGTGGTTATTCACAATCAAAGTGTTTGTGTGACCATAATAACTATAATTTAAAAAAGGAAATCCAACATTTTGTGAGTTTACCTGTTCTGAGGACCTGGTTGTGGTTGGGTGTAAGGTATGAGGAGCCAAGTCCTGCAGGGAGAGCCAATGTCCCCCACCAAGGGACTCCCAGCTGGGGCATGGTGCCTCTCAAACAACAGCCTCAGGCACCTCTCTTGCTCCAGGATCTGGGGTCATGTGTTGGCCACTTGGCGACAATGTCAAGAATATTGCAGTTGGCATTAAAAAGCACCTGTGTGTCGATGCAATGAAATTAGTTTCTATTGTCAAATGTGCGGTCATCTCCCATATATATGTCCACAACTACACTGGGTAGTCTAGGTTGGCAAACATCAGGGGAAACCATATATATGAATTGTTGGACGACGTGGGGTTTGGGGAGGGCATTTGTTGTTTGATGTAATATTCTACTGACAGATGACTGAAATATACCCTGTGGCCATGCAGCCTAGAGTTGTCACAACTTTGATCTCCGGTGTTATTGGGTTGTATCTGTTTGTTCGTGGAGTGACTTTATCCCTCACAAGCTATGATCATAGTACCCTCACAGTTATGGCAATAGCTTTTTACAAGCTTGGTATAATGAAATGTTTCTAAAATATTGACGTGATTACAAGGCGGATTGGTGGCGGCAGCCATTTTAGAATTGTTTGTTATTTGTTTGTTACTGTATTTGTCTTTGCTTTAATTGTGATTCAATTTGAATTCTAAGTCTAATGCAACTTTTTGGGGATTAAACAAAGGCAATAGTGCCAATAACATCACTGAATTTGAATACCAGCATGAAGTTTGTTGTAATTATCCAAACTGAAATTGTTGAAGGAAGAATAACTTTAATAGCTTAATGTAGTTTATTTTGAATGCTTTGTTGAATCGAATTACTATAGCCCAGCTTATACAGTCAATTTTTAACCAATTTGTCGTTTCAAGACATTGTTAAATGTTATTTGAATCGTATTACTTTGATGTAGACATATGGATTTGTGATATGTTCAAATATACCGATAGTTATAATCATACATTTGAACTCCTTTTCAGAGGCGATTAATGGATTGGTGTCATTATGACTATTCTTTCTAACAGTAACAGTGTCAAACTGGAATTACAATGCGTTTTAAGTGGGGTTGATTAAAATGTTGAGATTAAAAATTATATTTGAAAGAAACAAACTTCTTTTTTTATTTTGTTCTAACCGGTTCAGAACCATTATGTTGTTAGAGCAACAATAGAACGGAAACGTTGTGTGACAAAAAAAATCTGTTTTCAAGCCCTGGAATATGTCTGATAATAGGGCCAAGCTTGTATAAAGCCGTGGTAAGATGCCTGACGATGACCTTTCAGCACTATATGAGACAATAGAGTTCTTAAGCGGAAGCAAACCAAGCAAACATACCCCCCAAAAACACAAGAAACCAAAATGTTGTCACTTCATGAGATACCTGCTGACATTTGTGACATATCCAGACTCCAGGCACCTGCCAACAGTCTCATAGTCCCTCCATAGACCTGGCGAGACACAAACTCCCCTTCCCCACCTGACCTAAGCATCTCTGCCTCCACAGTCCCCGCTGAGCTTGTGTATCGACTTCTCCGGCTGTCTGAGTGCCTTGCTCTCCACTGGATCCCGCGGAGCCAAGGCACCTGTCTGCCTGCTTGCACACAATTCGAGATGACAGGTTAAGTGGCTTACCTCCCCTCTGGGCCCACTAATACAAGAGGCAAGATCTGCTGGTATCTCAAAGGCTCCTTGTGCTTTTCTGCATGTAGGGGCCAGGGTGGCGTGAGTGAGGGCTGGGTCCGTGCCGATGTCGGGATGCTGGGCCCCAGAGCCCAGTGCGGACAGGGGAGAATGTCTGGCGGACATAGTCTGTTGGCTTGATCCATTCCTTGAGATTGTGGCGAGGCCTTAATCCTGGTTGTGACCCCCCCCCCCCCCCCCCCCCCCCCCCCCCCCCGCCGCCCCGCCCTTTCCCAACGCTGATGATCCCATTTCCTCTGCTTTCTCCATTTCTGCTGTGGGTATTACTCGTTCCCACCCCTGTCCCCATTCCAGCCACGGGCAGCGGAGCCTCGATGGCGTCCGAGGGAACCCTCTGAGTCCTGAGCCCGGGCCACTTCGCTCACGGGGTCAGACCCACAGAAAGCAAACACTGGGCTGAAGCATTTGTCTGGAGGCTTCCCGGCCTGCTAGACGGGTCGGGGCGGCGCGGAGATTCCATCAATCTGACAGCTGGGCTTCTTGCAGGAGGAGAGTTAATTGCTGTGGGACCGGAGCCTCCTTCTCCATCCATCAACCAAACTCCCTCCAGCCAGCGGTTGGCGAGGTTGGGTAGGGAGGGGGGAACTCGTTGGGGAGGGGGCGGGCAGTGGGGGGAGGCTGGATTCCCGTTTGACATCAAAATACAATAACCTTTAAAACAAGGGAGGGCTTCTTTGCTGCTATCTCTTTTGTTGCCCAGGCCTGGAAAAGCTCTGATGGCATCTATTGTACAGTTTATTACGCATATCTTTGCAAATTTTGCGTTTACTTTGGCAAAAAGAGTATGAGCATCGCACTGTGTCATCTTGTCATCTTGTATTCAGTCACCGCTGGTGTTGCTCCACCAATGCAGTCTTTGGCAGAAAATGTAGATGTTATATTTGGAAAACATTGTCAAGGTGCACACTGGGCGACATTGACAGTGTTTTATTTTTATTTAATACAAAGATGGAACACATTTTATCCATGGGTGGTCTCTGTAAATGTTTGTAATGTTCCACTTATTGAAATCCTCTTAATAACATCTGAGCAGTTTGTCAGTGTCCTGTAAAGAGGATTGGTTATTACTGGAGACTTTGGCGAGTGGAGAATGAAATGTGGCCCCTTATGTAATCTTACATGAGATGTTTCTTCCATTGTTCTCTCTTACCCATGGTTGGGAAATGAATGAACAGTTTGACTTTGAATTGTCCCTTTTATTCACTTTTCTTTTTGAGGGGCTAGGGCCTATTGTCACAGGTTTTATGCAGTTAAAATAAGTAAGTACATAAATAGTGTTTTATGTCAATATGAAGATTTAGAATAAACAGTCAAACTTTTCAAAGTTTGGCAAAGGGCCTTTTTGAAACACTATAAAAGAGTGTTGCTCAAACATAAAGAATGGTCTATTTGAAAATAAATTGCACACGTACTGAGTTGCTTTTTCAATTGATCAGGTATCGACAGTGGCGAATCGCTCAGACCATAAAAGACGCCTTTTTTAAATGAATCATCCTTCTGCTATGACGTCAAATCAAGTTTAGGAGCCCATATAGAATCAAAATAATCACAGACAAACAAACTTTGCCTTTCCCTACAATAATTGAACCACTTTGAAAGATGCACGGTGATTGCCTTTGGAACAGTAGGAAATAGTAATACCAGGCAGGGTATGCAGCCCTCAACCTTCATCGAATAAACAGTGAAATGAATACAAGGAAGAACATGCTGTGCTGCGTAATGGAAGATGAAAGAGTGAGGACAAGAAGCGCGAGTGAAAAGTTGCCAACGTGATTTGGAGAGGAAAGAGAGAGAGAGAGAGAGAGAGAGAGAGAGAGAGAGAGAGAGAGAGAGAGAGAGAGAGAGAGAGAGAGAGAGAGAGAGAGAGAACATGGGAGGGGGCAGGGGTTGGAGAGAGGGTGTCGGTTGCTTCTCTCGTTGAGGATGCAGCCCACGCACCAGCCTGTGTGCCCGGCCCAGCATGTGGCATGTGGCGTCAGACGGTGCCCCTGCTGGTGGGCAAGCAGGCAGGGGCCCATTCCTCTCACTTTGTCTCCACAGACACACTGAGAGAGCCCCCCCCCCCCCCGACCCCCCACCTCCCCCCAGCAGACGTTGCTCCTCAAAATCTCGTTCCCCTCCCCGCATCAAGCAACAGACAAGACGAGCTGACTCCGGACCAGACCGCCACACCCTATCTCACACTTAAAAGACTTCATAACCATAATCATCATGCAAATCTTAAGTGTTTTCACTAACTCGGAGGTGTAAAATAGATTTGCATAATACTAAATGTGCACATGAGGTTGTCAGTGCAGAAAGCAAGTGCATGTTTGCACTCATGATTGTCATGTGCTTCTGCACCCTCAACCAACTTCTGCTCTAATCTAAATGTTTGGCTTATGTGATCCACTAGCAGTTGATCCACAGTTTTTATCATGTGTTATGTGCACAGTGGACTCCCAAATAGGAACCACCTGAAAGAGAATCAAGTGATTGCTACAGCATTACGTGTTTAGAATGCCACATCTGACGTGCCCTTTTTAGTAACCCCAACCCAACATGAGATGTAGCAGAAATGTGTAAATCTGTTCAATCTAATCGATCTAAGTCCTGCTGTCAAAGCATCAAGCTGAAAATTGAGGGAATGCACATCGTTAACATGCCGTCCTACCCACCCCTCCCCCCACCCCTAGTCTCTGTGGTGACGTCATCCCATCCTTCAAAGGGAAGCAAGGATTAGGACGTTAGCTTGATGCCAGCACGAGAAGGACTTGCTAGTTGACCAACCAGTGTGTGCAAAGGGCTGCCAGGGCTGCATGGCTGCATTTTCTAGACTCTCTGGCACAGAATGTCCCTAGCTAATTAAGACCCAGCCCAACCAAGGACCACAGGCCTTGTGTAGGTAGGTAGGTTTCTCCTCTGCCACAGACCAGTCGTCATCGGCCATCGGAGCAGGACAGTCAGCCATCAAACACATGCTAATGTTTTCTTCTTTACCTTAGGCCGGACTGAATGCTACCAACAATCAGCTTTGCAGTAAATGACATCATGAGTTTAGTCTACAGCACACACACTGGAGCAGAATTGTATTTAAGTAACGATTGTTAATCTAATACTATTTATTATTATATTATTTTATTATATTTTAGGTGCCAGGGATTGAGGTGCTTTGGTTGACCTGGTCAGTGATCTCAACGTATTCACTCCTGTTGCAGAGTGAGTTGTTAAATGCAGGCTCATGATGAATGAGTACGGACATGGGCCTGCTTGTACTGAACGCCCTTAGGCTAGGACTTATGTCCAGCCTCTCAACAGGAAGGTGATAAGCCTGAGTATAGGTATACACACACAGACACACACACACACACACACACACACACACACACACACACACACACACACACACACACACAACATTTTATAGAGATTTTAATTAGATGCATATGGACATGGACAAAAAAAAAGTATGCATATTTCTCTATATTAATATATTTATATTTATTTTACTATTTGATGTTGGATTATTTATTATTATTTTTTTTTTTATATAAATTCTTATTCAATTTTTTCCTAAAATATACACCAGCTTTTTAGTTGACTGATTAGATCAAAGTAGTAAAGATGCTCCATTATTGAGCTCCCTAGCTAAACACCTTGCTTCTTTTAACTTAGCTTCTTTTAAAGCATACCCAGTAGGCCAGTAGGTGAAAACAGACTTAATTGCTCTTTACTCCTGACGACGAGATGGGTTTTCTCTTCAAAGGTGATTTCATTAGAAGACCATACAGCCAGTGGAAGTAAAAAGCCAGTAGGCACCGTTAAAGGTGTCCTGAGTAGTAATTGGATCAAGCCAGACCTAGCAGGAAATACAGCAGTAATCATATGGGTTCATCAGACAGGAAATACAGCAGTAATCATATGGGTTCATCAGACAGGAAATACAGCAGTAATCATATGGGTTCATCAGATTTTCGTGTTCATTAATAGAATTTTCCCTCAACCTATCTTCTCGTAATGGAACATGTTTTTTTTGCCAATTACCAACTTTTTTTGTAGGAGTCTGTGAAACGAATGCTAATTTGGTTTCAATCAGTCTTTGTTTGGCCAAGATAAGCCTGTAACATCTATATATCTGGGCAATCGCTGCTCTGCCAACGTAGACACTTAATAACTGGTAGCTTTTAACTGATACGATCAGAAAGATGTTGCTGGCTGGATGAAAGTGATACTGTCGCCGCTGCTAGCAGTGTGGGCTACGCTCCCCATCATGAATGTGTGAAAGAACTTCATCCTGTTCCACGGTACTACCTTTCTCTTTTTTTATAATGCTTCTTTTCCTGGGGTGATTTCTGCTTGTATTGCTCATCCCTCTTTATATCTGTAAAGACGAACAGGAGGAGGAAGTTGTTGTGCATGCAAGGTCATGGCTATGTTGAGACTAACAGCATGCTTGGGCCAGATCAGATAGGCGGAAAATAACCCTTCTTATACCAGAATGTTCTGCAGTGCATGGAAACTCACAGTAGGAAACAATTAGATTGAAAAGAAGACATGGGAATTGAAAATGTATTCAGTTAAGTACATGTGGAAATGCACTTAATGGCTCTTAATTTTGAGACAGAACGGATGACTAACAGAAAATATTGTAAATATTATATCTGCGACTAATAATTTAACCCTTTCAAACATTTCTAGCATTTTTGTCAGCACATTCATTGCTATGGCATATTTTCCTTGTTGCCAGGTGAGGCAAGTCTGATCATCTTTTTTTAATACAAAAATAAATAAAAAAATAAAAAGGACCAATTTAACACATCAATTTTGCATTGACTCAGTAATATCCTGCTCAATATTCGAAGCATCGCTGACATTTGGTGTGATTGAGGGGCTGTCCAGCAGTGTTGATTGGTGCGTAAACATTTGAGCAGCCGTTCACAGACGCACAGCTAAAGGTAGCTAGCTCTAACAATGCCTCCCTCTTCCTGGCTTCTCCCCTCTCCTTCATCCACCAATGAGGGCTCTTTAATGCATGTAATTGTGGGACTAAAACCGTTAATTAGATTTCATTATGTATCATTTATGTCGTTTCGGCTGAGGGGTCTTTTAATATCGGGCTAATTTGAATGGCATAACTGTGGCCAGCTGCAGATTGTGTGGCAGCTCTCTGACTTGATCTGTCAATTAGCGAGAGATGACGGACAGGTCCTTCGACCCTGGTCTCCGTCTGAGGTCAGCTGAGAGCTGCATGTAAATACACGGTTAGCCTGTCATATGTCCACTTGTAAGGCTTGTTAATTGACATTTTATTCGGTATAGCATGACAAAACGACTTCATTAAGGTAAAAGTGTAATTTGAGGTGGAGACGTACACTTAAACTTGAAGAACCTCATTGAGGACACAGACAACCAATTCATGAATCTTTGTGTTCAGCTGGGATTTGGATTGGATTTCCATTCAGGAGGATGCTTGCTAAAGTTTCTCCTCCGCTTCATCTGCTTATGTTTGAGAAAATATACAAAGTGAACAGTGCAAAGAAAGAACATTCAGACGACATTCCAAGCGTTGATTGACACATCACACTCATTTTTATTCCTATTAGAGCATCATACACAGCAGGCGCTTTGCATCTTCAGAAAACACATACACTTGCTTATTATCTCCAGTATGAAAAAATACTTGACTAATGTAGTTTGACTGATCATTTCATTTGATCTGAATATGAAAAGAAAATCAACAAAAAGTTTATATTTCATTGACAATTTGATTATAAAATCTCCTCTATTTTCTCCTTGGAAGCATAGTGTTTTTTCCCCAAAATCCTGTTATTATCCCATTTTAAAGTGGTGACAGTGAGCATGGGAATATTGAAAGCATGACAAATTGAGCGACACTGGCAGACATATTCCCAGTAGAGTTCAAAATCCTTTGAAAAAGACCCAGGACTTCTTTCATGTTCCTTCAACTGTGCAGTCTGTCCATGTGCTGCGTACATTGGGGGAGAGAGGGAGAGAGAAATAAAATAAATGTGAGAGGGAGAGAGAGAAAAACATACAGAGAGAGAGAGGGGAATAGAGAAAGAGAGAGAGAGAGAGAGAGAGAGAGAGAGAGACAGAGAGAGAGAGAAAGAGAGACACAGAGAGAGAGAGAGAGACACACACACTCTCACACACACACACACAAACACAGAGCGGAAATGAAAAAAGAGAGCCACAGTTGACAGTATGGCGAGTTGAGCAGAAACGAACAAAGCGTAACGGACCCTAGTTGGGAGCCACACTCCCCTTCTCCATCAAAGAGCCGGGGAGCTTCTAAAAATATCTTCCCAGCAGAGAGCCAGGGAGAGCCAGTGGTGGCAGAGATATCTGTTGTTCTGCTCTTTGGCTCGATGAACTGTGGTCTGGTGCACTGGGAGAGAGCGAGCCTGCATGTGTCTGAACACTTTGATCAATAGGGCTCCAGTCTTTCTGAAATCAGCATTGCTCTGGAGAGGTTCTGCAATGAGCTGGCAGTGTCTTTGGACTGGGAGGGTGACCATAATGAAACAAAATGGACTAAGGGGGTCCAGGGGAAATTGAATTGGTCCGACTTCTGAGAATGGTGTTACACTGGATGACATGAGTATAATTCTTTACATGGCAGAAAGACAATGTGGTCTACATGGCAGTTTGCATTGTTGGTGGCTGCTAAGGGCTTTGTGGCTCGGGGCCTGGTATAACCTGGCAAGCCAAAATGATCAACTGAACGGCTAGAAGGGGCAGGGCCAGGGTTTCTACCCCAGGCTGTTAGGCACCACACAGAAATAGAACAGTATATTTACACAACAACACCAGGCACTACTCCAGCGGTGGTGATGCACTGTGCCTGATAATAATTCCAGAAGGTCAGTGCAGCTGGAACACAACTGTGGAAGAACATGTGACCCCGGGAGAAAACCTAGAAAACCATGTCTAGCAGTTCCATCACAGCAGAGATTTTGTACCCCAACGGCATCAACTCTGACAGCCATTAAGATAATTCTCTCTTCGGACCCCTTTCATCCCCTCTTTCAAGTGAAATGGAGGCTCCAGATAGCTATAGGCTAAGAGCGCCCTAAGGGCTAGAAACAAGGAGTGAAGAGATGGGGAGGGCACTTAAAACCCACCTTCCTAAGCCTAGGACACTCTCCCTGACTCCATTATGAAGGTGCCTGTAGACAAGTGAAGATGCTGAGAGCTAGCTCTAACTGCCCCCATGCTTTCAGACGGTTCGGTCGTGAGTGCAAATAACTGGCGGCGGAGGACAACAGCATGAAAACACACCGAAACAGAGGGAACCAGACCAGCCTTGCCTAGCGACCGGGGCGCAGCCACAGGGCAGCAGAGCCGAACCAGAGCACAGCACTTTCTCGGTCCTGCGAATCGAGGCAAGGCTTTCCCCAGGGACATAGGCTATGGCTTTATTGGTCACATGCTTTGTGCATCCCATCATATAATGGGATATATGTATAATTATTAATATAACATATATATATAATAATGCATTGACTGTTGTAGAAACGTGGTAAACTCTAGCTCCCAATAATAATAACAAGTCGTGTTGGAAGTTAATGTGTGTGGTCTCTGTTATGGATTTAAACTAGCACATTTGAATGTGTTTACATAAAAATAAATTGTGTCCCCACTGTTTTTTGGCCAGCGAATAGCACTTCCAGTATTTCATACACTGTATACAGCTGATACCCAGCTCAATGTGATCCACTCTACGGGTAATTGGATGTCAAGAACAGAGAAGAAGAAATGGAAGGGAGATGGAAGAGATGAGACCATGTTGACCATGACCACGACCTCCACAAGCGCAGGTTGCACTAGAAAGTCATCCGGGTACAGTTGAAATGTCTATCAAGCCTAAGTGGAAGATCGTTATCGGCAGGCATTGTTTTAATGAGCAGCAATCTTACAGGGTTCTGTAGAAGAGGGTGCCTTGCTATGCTCATGAAAGCTGTAAAAAAGTGCACCTTGCTTTTGCAGGGCAAAAACTGCAGTTTCGGAGACTCTTGTTTAACAAAAGGAGAATTACTTATTTTGCAAGTGGGAGTTTGACCATAACAAGGTTAGAAAGAGCAAAATGCATACGGTGATTGAGATTTAATGTATGAGAAAAAACTTTAGCTACTATGTAACAAACAGCTCCAACCAACTTTCAGAGGATCTGAGACTCACTCCAAGCCTGACTACTTTTAAATCCAGATTAAAAACGTATATGTTCTCGATTGCATTTTGCTGAATGGTTCATTCTTAACTGTTTTATATCTCTTAATACACTTGTTTTGATTCTTTCTTAGTCTTTTATTTCTTTCTATTATGTTTCTGATTGCTTTGCTATACAAATACATTTGATTTGATTCGAAGTCATTTGTATATTGTAGCACGGACCATACTACCTTGCCCATACCCGGGCAACAGAGATGCCAGAGGTCACCTTTCCCAGGAAGGCACCACAGCACCCCAGACAGCGCCAGCGATGGAGGCCTCCATTACAGCTCTCACAGCCAAAGCCCTAGGGAAGGTCAGCACCAGGGACAGCTCTAAGATGGAGTGCATGAGGGCTGATTAGTGACATCTGGCTGCCCTTTGACCTTGGGCCAGTGCACCAGCTGTGGAACGCTGGAGCCATGAGCTGACGGTCCATAAAGGAGAAGACTTTTCTAACAGTCTTAAGTGTTGACTGATATCTGAGACCTGACACAGATCAAGTTGCGCCTAAGACCTTCACTGGTTGTGCGTTTTCTGTTTGTCTTAAGGGGTCTGATATTTCAGCAAATTATTCAAATTAGATTAATTGGCTTTGTCCCTTGCCTGAACTCTGCTGCCACACAACTTAGTCCTGTGCTAGAATAAAAGAAAAATATTCCAGGTAAAAAAAGAAGTAAATTTTCCTGAGTGTATTTTTCTGTTATTTATGATTATTTGAGGTAGTTGGCCAATCTCCCGTTGTCAAGAGAAACTAAAGAGAACAGGTGAAGGTTGGAACATAAAGAGCGCTTTTTTTTTTTTTACGCCCCAGGGCATAATGGTGCGCTTGGGTACCTTAGCCACGCCTGTGACAGACTAATGTGATACCCAGCATGCACACTGACCTTCCCAAAATTTAAATAATCCCCCCTCTCGCCCTCTCTCCTGCCTATTCACCAAATAAGACTTTTTATGTTTCAAACCTGATTTGTGTTGTGTAAATATGAGATCACAACTTTTGGCTTTCGGTTTGCTTCAGTACATACTGTCTTGTCATGCTATGTTATGTAATAGTATGTTTTAAAAGAAAATACTCTTGCTACAATGCATTTTACCTACGTCATATAAACCAGATTCCCCTGGCCTTGAATCTGCAGATAGCTTGGGTTAATTTAGGGTCACACTGTTTTACAGCATTATATCTTTCTGCAGCATGGCCGCAATAAAACAAGAAGTTCCCTAAAGATAAATATTAAACAAAAATCCACTTAAACATGTCTGTTGGTCTGAGGTGTTTGGGACGTCCTTGCTATCAGCACTACCAACCATAGCCCTCTTGGGGTGACTGTAATGAGAAAGGCTAAACCTGTCAATTTACCGCAAAACGGAAGCCTTTGCAGGCTCTGAATTTAGGATTTCCGTGGGGCACCAATTATCACTGTGGTCTAGCAACGCAAGGAACAAAGATGCTCAGAAACCGTCAACAAGCAGCGGCCCTGCATCACGGAGGAGATGCACCCGAAGGGTGAACACACCAAATGACGTTTTACAGTGGCATGTGGCATTGAACACACTACAGGCAAGTGGTAGTGGTGCAAACTGTTCAAACGTGAAGTGGGATGTGGTACAATCTATCTGTCTCAGCTGCTTTACTTAGAACCAACATTATGGATCTTCATTATAATGTAGGTTTTTATCAGTCGTGAGAGGTCGGACATGCATGAATCTAATTCACGACATTTCAACAGGATACAGTGTTATGATATCAATTATCCACTGTTGTTGTCAGTTGCCCTAACAATAAAGCAAATTCTTGTGGTTTCCATTCCCCAGAAATCCTACCAGGTAATTATTCTCTGCTCCTTACTTTACCAGTTCATCCATTGCCCTTGTTTGGCTTGCAAAATAGCTTTGGCTGCTTTGTGCAAACTCCCAGCCAACCCTAGACTTCTTCCTCCTGCTTATGTATCTGATTGTTGACTAATTTGCGTTGTTCTGAAGAAGTTGATTTTAACCATCTCTGTTTTCTTGTGCCAAGTCCAAATCCTCTTTGTCTCTGCTGTACTGGTCTTACTATTTCTGTGTGTTTAAGGGCTCCTTTTGCGAGAGAGAGAGAGAGAGACAGACAGACAGACAGACAGACAGACAGACAGACAGACAGACAGACAGACAGACAGACAGACAGACAGACAGACAGACAGACAGACAGACAGACAGACAGATAGACAGACAGACAGACAAAGTGCACAGAACAGAATGGGACTGATTTAACATCCTCGTTTTTAAGCTCTGTCGTTGAAAGATAAAAGCCTGTGACGTCACCACAACACAGACTGTAGCCAAGCGCCTGACATGCAGATGATTAGGCTAGGCCTCAGTAGGTAACTTTAGCAAAAAGGCCATCCTCTTGGAATTCTGGGGAAGCCAGAGGGTTAGCAAGGTTTAGCAATTAAATTGTCTGAATTATCTCATGGATGGAAGCTTTGTCATACATTTATTAAAGGGATGACCTGCAGCTATTGGAATTCTCTTTGGAATAGTACAGCAAAGTGGCCTTATGCTCTTGCTGCAGGTGTTACGGTTCTTCTGGTGTATATGTATGAAATAATAGCTTATCGTGTGTATGTGTTCTAACTTGCAAAGTTTTCAGTGGTCTAATTATTGTCCAGTAGAATCCATTCCAGAAGTGAACCTTTCGATGCCACACAACAGTCTGAGATACACCCAGTTATTGGACCTCCAAAGTAAAAACCACACTCTGTGATCCTCTAAACTGTAAATTGACAAAATACTTAATTTAAATATAGATGATAAATAAATAATAATGAATACATTTGATAGATGGGAGTGGTCCACCGTTAGTGTCCATAAGTTTAGGCCTAAGGCTAAACGCCACCTCGTCAAACAACACTATAAACAAATATAGTTGTTCATTATTAATGAATATTATAGCAAACAGTCAAATCATTCCAAATCCTTCAATATAGTTGTCCTCTTCTCAACCACTGGCTGAACTTTCCCTGTTTTTCCTGACAGCCCAGGAAAAATGAACAGCTGCTGCAGTGTCAGAGTCTTTCCTGATGCAGTGAGGCAAAATGGTAAAAACCAAAAGGAGCAAAGTCTTAATGATCCATTAGGGATCCCATCGACTGAGCATGCACTGATTTACAAGTCAGAGCCTTTGATTTATTGTTTTGAAGGAATCCACTCATTTGAACCTTAATTGAAGTTCATGAGACAAGCCTTGCTACCCCTTTCATTCGCAAAATAGCTTGCCCAAGTAACACAGTGCCAGAAAATCTAAATCTCAAATGCAACACTGCCTGCTGGTTTGCAAGAGTGGGGAAAAACCAGCATGCCCGGTGGTAAGAATAATTTTCAGCAGACAGCTGTCCTGATTGGTTAGTGATTAGTCAGTACTGGTCGCGGTTTTTAAAAGCTAAATAAAGACTATGTGGCCCTGATAGACTTTGTTTTTCTTCATAAAAGCAACTTACATACTGCAGCTTTAAGGCATGTGTTTGTGCCAGCTGGAATTGTGTTTATGACCGTATGGTCCTCAATCTATGCAAATCTACTTTCATTAATGGCGGGCAATCAACACATTGCTGATGGAGCAGGCTTAGTGCTCTTTGAATGATGTGGGATATGATTTGGTCCAAAAAAAAGAGGAATTGTCATTCTACTGATTCAGAGCTGCTTAAAGCACAACTAAGATATTATTGCTATTGTTATTAATTCACATTTTTAACCCTACAGCATCTGCAAATACTGTGAAATCTCTTCATGTGTGATATTTTATAACATATTGGCTAGGCCAGACTATCTTCCATTTTAACACACCTGAGAAAACCCCAGGGCTTTTGTCATCTGCTGTATAAATAGCAAATATTTGTTATTAGTTCATCAAAAAGTATTTTCTATTACTTAGAACGTGGAAAAATGGGATCCCTGTGCATGGATGTAAGGGTGGTGGGCAGAATGATTTGTGCCATTACTAGTTAATTAGACCCTTTTTATTATGATTATCAATGTATTAAAAATCCAAACATGTTATTCTGCTGCCCTGCTTCCTAACACTTGGTCAGTGTGCTTGTTGTCACTTTGACAATTGTCGCCCCAGGCTGTCTCGGTGAGAAGCACCCATTGTGGTCATGTCTCAGTTGCATTGTCTTGTCTGAAGGACCATGAGAAACACACTCTACCTTCCAGGCAGGAGACAAAGGCAAAGAAAGCATCCATTTCCAGACCAAGACATGCCCATTCAATCTATCCACAACAATACTTTCATTTCCCAGCCGGTGTGCCAAGAGTGGGTAGAGACCAATAATGACATGTAATTACTCAATAAATGGTGTCCCTGCAAATAACCAAGCCCCTTTGCTCTGTGGATTGATAACAGGTAAACCGTTCATGGTAATCGTGATTCCGTTGGGGAGTAGTGTTGACCGCCACAGACCCGTTTACACTACAGACCTGAGGCTGGACTGAGCCAGCTTTTATGCAGCCCACCCAGACAACAAACTCCAGGTTGTCTTTTAATTATTTATACTCGACCTCTAAATCGGCTTATTCAACTCTATGATACCTCAACTGCAGCTCTTCTGCACCACTTCTGTGAAACCTAGCTATACTTTGTGGTCTTCTTATCGATGACCTTTCAGACAACTGGCAGATGGCGACAACACGTCGAAAATGAACGGGATTCTGGAGAACCCCTTTCTAAGATGTTTTTTTTTTATTTTTTTTTTTTTACTTTTCTTTAATTTGCCAACCAATTTTTTCTCCTCTTAATTCTAAAGTCCTCGTGTAGACAGATCAAAGGAGGCTGCACTCTGCTGTGCGGCAAGCATCTGCTTGATCAGAGAGCAGTCCAGCAGCAGTGGCTGCAGAATGAAAGGGGACTGACTGTGTGATGACTGGCCTCATTTAGGAGCATATCTCAGCCTCTTTTGCTGCTTCCACACACAACCTAAAAGGGAACCAAACACAAAACAACAAGTATTTAGATACAAACTGATGCATTTGAGTATGTGCAAGCCTCACAGACTCATTCTAGTCCCAAACTTGACGATGTTAAATGGTAAAAACGTGCTCATCTTCATGGCTAAATATGGCCTTATGTTGTTTGAGTGCTGAAAGGCATGCTATTTCACCTGCAGCTTGCCATTTGTCAGATGTATAGAAACCTACGTATATTGCTATATTGCTAGCAACAACAGATTGGTAGAGAGCGCATGATAAACAGCGCATACGTACCGCTGGAGACAGCTATGGTTCAAGTATGAGGCTTGAAGGATACAAAGCCCCCACTTTTTGTGTGAACTAGTTTGGCAAATGTGTGACTTGATAGTGTTCAACTATAAAAACGATGCAAACTATTGTTTATGATCGATCATTTTAGCTGTAAATTGTTGGGAGGGGTAGGAGGCTACCTGAGAAAAGGGGAGCCACTGAGGGAGGGTACAATAACATAGCCAGCGTCAGCTGAAGCGGAATGGTTGGTCCCCATTTAAACGTAAACATATAGCCTTTCGTCACATGTATATGAAGAACAAAGTGTCATTGTGTTGTTCAGCTGTTTGAGTACTTTGGGATATCTGGACTCAGTGGGAATACAGTGGTATGGGAGGCATTCAAACTGAGTGATATGGAAGAACTACGGTAAACCAGAAGGATGTCTTTAGAATTGTATGGTCTATTATTTTTAGACATTTATAACTTTGATTTTGGGGGGGTTAATGGTTTTATTCCTGTCTGCAATAGAGATGCTAGCTAGTTATTTTTCTTTGAGTTATTCCCGTCTACCTGTGGGTGCGTCTCGCCTTTCAGATCCGGTGGTGAGATTGAAGGATTGTTTGGGGAGTCCCTTTAGAGGTTTGTGCCGCTCCGGAGCAGTGACGGCCGGCTGGAGGGGGAGGTGCTCCGAGCCACTCATGCCAGCTTCAGTGGAGGCGGTTTGGCACCAGACTTCTGGCAGGTGCCTGTCCCCTCCCATGCTAACGCCCCTCACCAGCAGCACACTCCAAACAATGAACCGCAGGCGTTCACGGGACAAACCACAGGCAGCTGCAGACCCACACCATGGTGCCAACTGGAACCATCGTCCGCGCCCGAAGAGTCAAAATGGCGAGGCCAGGCTTGGGGGCTGGCCCATTGGGGGCTCAGAACACCAATTATTTTGAGAGAACTTGTCTTTTAAACAGCGTACTGATGGGAAAGTGACGAAGTCTCAGCTGCAAACCCCTGGTATAAATCAATAAAAGAATACAAATAATAATACTAATACCTCTCAAACTGAAAAGCTAGTCAAATGAGATGTTTGGGTTGGTTTTGACAGGGGACCCTGGACCAGTTGCTTGGCATCACACACACACTCGGGGTCTTCCAAACTGAGCAGAAGCCTGAGGGATCACAAATGGGTAATCACAGCTGGTCTGGTAGCAGTTTGCTCTGGCCTTTTGTTTCTTTTGCAGACGCTCCCTGGTACTCAATTGAAGCAATTATTCGCTCTGTTGGGCAAATTTGTCTTCCTTACAGCATCCCAGTCGACAGTTGATTTAAAGACACCTATGAACGTATGAAAGCAGAAGCTCTAGTGATTGGAGCTTTAATTTGTCCAATTAGGCAGCTAATGAGCTCCTTTAGAGCTCAAGTGAACCACGACTCTGAAGAGGAACAGAGTGGGAGGGAAGTTGTGTGGACTGAGACTGTGTTTACCTTTCAGCTAGAGTTCAACAGTACTTTTCCATGTAATTATCGGATGTTCATATCAGCAATTAATGATTTACCCTCCTGCTAGGTTTGTGAATCGCTAATATGAGTCATGTTGCCAGGTATGGGGGAATTAGTTCTCAGCAGTCAAAACAAATCCTTTTCCCTAAAATTGTACCATGTCTTTATACTTTCTTATCTACAACTATGATACTATTCTTTCTTTTATAATTAGTATCCTTGGGGGGCCCAATCTACTTCAAGTTAGACCATGGGTTTTCCTGACAGATAACACAGTTTGCACCGTAGTGTAGTTTTGTCTGTTCATGCTGCCAGGGACAGGATTTTGATTGGTCATGGCTATTTTATATACGTTCTGATGAATTCACGGATTCTCAACTTTTCTGTTACGCCTCAAAAATGGGCCCATGCAATACAACCTGACCTTGCAGTATTTAACAGCTGATATCGTGCCACCCCAGATTTTTGCCAGGGTTTATCTTCTTTATTTAAAAGTGTTAACTGGAAGATACATCATCGCACAACGTGTTGACTTGTACATGGAAACACATTCTCTACCAGGGCTTTCAAAGTGTGTTCAGGAATATTTTCTAACGTTAGATTTGGCATGACAAGTGGCAAGAGTTGTGTAAACTCCCCAAATGGTCTTGGATCAATATTTTAATCAAAACAAAATTTGTTTTTCCAATAAACCTTGTGTTTGTGTGTGTTGATGTACCTATACTTTTAGCCTGTTGGTTGATGATGTCATCAGGTTTAACACAAATAAAGTTCATGGGTATTTCAGAGATGAAATTAAAATTGAGATGAGAAGATGAAGATGAGTTTTCATGACCATGGCGGGGGCCTTATTGAACACAGTAGTTAGCATCAGCTCATTGGAGCCAACACATTGCTATAGAGTTGTGTATGTGGCCACTAACTTTTGTAATGAGTTACAAAACTACAACGCTGGTGTGTGTAAGGGACACATTTTGGGCATCCTAATGTTCAGAACCTAATCCCAATGTTCAAGTCTGAGCTGTTGTTCAGATGTGAGGGAAGGGTCAGTGTGAAGGCCAGAGCACCAAAGAGATAACAAGTGCCTCTCTGAGACACTGAAGGCTAGTGCTGTCTGTTCATAGCCATCACAATACCAGATGGCATACGTGTCCTTTCCAATACTGGGAGGTAACACGTGTTCCCCCTTGACCAATGGAATGATTTGTTTAGTTTAGACTGATATACTCGTTTCCACCTTGTCAACAAATCAGAACTTACTATGTCGTTAGAGTGAACTCACTGTAGTCATTTCTCTGTGTACAGACCAGCTCTCTGCACTCATTAATACAATTGTACTTTGATTACTGCCCGGACTCTCACTCTGTTCTTTTCTGTGAAGACCTCAAAATGTCCATTACATCTGAACGGAGACCAACTGCTGTGGACCAATAGAAACAGTGTATGTTAGGGGGTCATGGGACATGAACAGTCTATTTGACTAGCTTTGATTTAAGACATTGAATACTTCAATCAAATGTGTTACTATTGTGTTAGCTCTTGTCAAGTACCTTTTTTCAAAAACCTGAACAAGCTATTTTGAGTACATCTGCATAAGGAATTGCACTTCAAGAGAGCATTATTAAATTAACAGTTCCAGTTATGGGTGACAGATAGGTTAAAGATGAAGAGTGCTTTAATCACTGGAAGAATGAACTGTTTCCATGGTGATCCTTTTAAACCCTTAGCGGAGATGTGCTCCAAGTTATTTATTAATGTTAGCTTGGCATAGCAAACATCAAGAGAAATTAATTTCATAAAGCAATATGTACTTTTTCCCCTAGCAACTAAACTGGACACTATTTCACGACTTTCTTGAACCTGCTTTCTCTTTAAATAAACAAAGCAGTGGGAGGCTAAGGAAAGATGTATATGACTGCCAGGTGCTAGCCAACTACACAGGTAACTTGATATGTGCTTGACTTCCTTCCTGAATAACCTGGCGTTGTAACTTTTTAGACAAGGGAGGCCCCAGCCAGCTGTCAATGGGAATCACACACAGCGCCTTACATGCTAATTAAGAGAGTGAGTCCTAGACAGTGGAAAGGCTCCTCATAGGAGCTTTAAATGTCTGTCTGTTTGTGGTAGCCAGTTAACTGTATTGAACTTCTGTCATACGTTTAGGCCCTTCTGACTTCGGCTCAAGTACATGAGCAAATAAGGAGCCGGCCTTGTGCACGTCTGAAAATTGTCCTGGAAAGAAAAAAAGAAAAAACAGTACTGTACTGTAATCTTTTTTTTCCTCTTTGGCATCTCTTGGCCCTCAGTGACAAGGTTAAACTAAAGAACATTCCCTCCTCCTACGTGGCCATTCTGCAAAATAAGATCTGATTGCCCCTCTCCTACCATGAAGGAATGCACAAGTCTCTCAAAAGACATGACTCGTTCTCTCTCTCTGTCTCTCTCTCTCCCCTACTCTTTCTCTCTCTCTTTCTCCCACCCTCTCTTTCC
>CM030180.1:1975548-1995548 GCA_017639675.1 Aplochiton taeniatus
ATCTCAATGTGTCCAGCATGCAGGCTCAAAACCATCAGGGCCTGCGGAAAGTCTAAAGGACGTTTGAAAAACCAAACACAGCCCCACAATCTAGCCCACAGCAACCCGCTCTCGCTGTGATCTAAAGTCCAGTGTACACAAAGCGTTGTGTTCTTGGGGAGGATGAAGGTTAAGGACATACAGAGAAAACGCAGATCCATTGATCAGTGCGATCGACCGGGGGACCGGGGGAAAGGGCTATGGGAGGAGCACGTGCTTGTGAGGCCTGGATGGAGGTCTCTTCGGGATTGCAACGGCAGACAAACACCCCTTTCTTGCCGGCACCACACGGTGCGGTGGCAAGGCGGGGACGATCGATATGCGCCCCCCCCACCTCCCCCCCCACCCACCCACCCCCACCTCCATGTCAGTCTTTTCCTGCACACGCCAGAGAGGGAGAGAGAAACTAGACTGGGTTACAGGGAGGACAGGGCAGCAAAAGAAAAACCGAATGCTTCTCTTTGCACATACAATGCCTTTTGTTATCTGGCTTGGAATGAAACTGCGAAGCATAAACACACTTAGAGGGGACAACCTGCTGGGGCACGTAGAGAACACGTCAATCAATATGTTTTAGTCTGGCAATTTTGATATACCCAGTTAACGTGTCCCTTCAAAGAGAGCAATATTTTCAAACGCCATCCTCCACTTCACTCTGAATTTAGAAAAGAACATTGACGTGGAAATCGTTTGCAGTTGGTCAGAGCTCGTTATGATGGCCTATGCATGATTAAACGATGGTTATATTGTTGCCATGACAGTGATTGATGGTGCTATTTTATCTGTCAATGATTATATTTTCTAAAATTACTTCCAATAGTCATCCTTGTAGATCACCCAACCTAAATGTTAAAAACCTTTTTAGATACTGAAAAGATAATTTAACACCACAAATTACGATTTGGCAAATACAGTAGCACAGGACAATTATTATAATTGTTTTTTTATTATAACAAATGCTATTTGTTATATAGCTGGACCAATAGCTCCTCCCATATGAAAAAGGAAAGAGGCGTTCCAGAAAATCACTTTAATTGTTGTCATTTCAGAAGTTTGCGTATAGGATGGCGATGACTTGGTGTGCTGTCTTGTCAGTGCAGGGAGGAGTAATCAGAGATAATTATCCCTAATCATCATCGTGACGTCTGGCTAAATCGTGCACCTGCATTTGTCATCCTGCAACTTTGCTGAGCTGAATACTGAGACACTTTTCTTTGGGTTTGTTTCTTTGTTGATGGTATACCTCGAAGTTCTAGAGAGACGGCCAAGAAAAGTTAAGCAATTCAAATTCCTGATTGAATGGCTGTATGAGTAATTAGGCCAACGCGACAATCAAGGAATATTGTACATATTTGAAGTCAATCCCATCTTGTATATCACCATATCATTTTCTACAGTTAAAGCTACTTCAGCCTCCTCTGTCCTAAATAGAAAAAAATGTAAGCTCAACACTTGTATCCCTAAGCTTTACTGTGAATTCGTAATTGAAGGTTTTCATTTGTAGCTTGGGAGACACAGCGGGTCCAAACTAATAACGAGCGATCTAAAATACGTCTGGCAATATTGAGAAACAGGAAATGCTTGTAGCTATTTTGATGAACAAATGGGAGTGCTTTTTACTTTCATAGCGTACCAATGAAGGGTATGCATTTTCTTGTCAGTTGTTACCCAAACTTCTCGATGACTCCCTGAGAAATTGGTGTTCCATTTCATTTGCCTCTGTCAAAAAATAAACAAACTGCCAAGTTTTAGCGAGCTGGAAGGCTCTGACAGAAAGAAACGCTCCCGAGGATCAGAGTGAGTCAAAGATCTACAGAACCAGGAATCAACGTCTCATCGTCTCATCTGCCGGCAGCATGTTTCCTTTGTTCGGCTTTCTGCCGTGGTTTTAAGGAATTCTAATTGGGTTATAATTTCAAATAATTCAGTCAGGATTTACCTTTAGCGTTTGTCTTTTTCTTTAATATTAATATGCAAGACTAGGCTTATTCAAAGTCTGGGTATTGGTTTGATATTTTTCAGGATTTCTAAAATGTCGCATTGGTGACAAAATACATACAAACAAAAGTTACAGTTCTAAACCCGTACTTAACCTAAGACAAGTCAGAGGACCATGTCTTTGTTAGTTTATCGGTAGCTAATAAGCACTTTAACAGTCAAGCGCAAAGATGTCCTAGCTTACATATGCTATGAAAGAGTAGATCAGACACAGAAAATGGATGGCCATTAGCAACATCACTGCAGCCCTCTACTTGAGACAGCAATGACTTGCTTTGCAGCCAGATGCTGGTAGCCTGGGGGAGTCTCATGGTCCACTACGACTGATTTTCAGTGCTCAAAGCCCAGCATCACACGAGCCCTCATGTCTCAGCCAGGCGCAGGCTTTGAACTCTGCATGCCAGGCTGCACGCTGTCTTCTTTCCTTTCTACCATTGTACATAAAGCAAGCAGAGCAGCTTCAAGATGTGATGCCGACTGGTGTGTGTGTGTGTGTGTGATGTCCACCTCTCGACTCCCAACGACTAGTTTTCCCCACCCAGTTCCTCCAACCGCAAGCCTGAATGTGGGCACCAGGAGCAGAGGAGCGCGAGAGAAGAGGAGTGGGAGACGGAGTGAGACTGTGGGGGAGGACAAAGTGACCAAATGATGAAGGGAGGACGGTGCGAAAGAAAGAAAGGAGAGGGAGGGAGGGACAGACGGATGTGGATGGTGCCGATTTAAAGGAGAAGAGACGGATGTGAGGAGAGCAGAGACTGGACTCGGGAGTTTTCTGCAGTGAGCACGCCGACTCTGACCTTCAGATTGTGTCCTTCCAATTTCTCTGTTCTTTCAAGGAGGCATGAATCTAATTTAGGCCTGGGAGCTTCCCAGCTCCTGCCTTTGATCTGCTGCACTTGACGAGTACAAAGGGAGAGTTGTGGTGGTGGTGGTGGTGGGGGGCGTGGGGGTTGGTGTGTGTGTGTGGGGGGGGGGTATGGAGACAGAAAGGGGGATGAGAGGAAGAGATGGAGTGAAATGGATTGCAGAGAAAGAGTTGTGGATGGGGGAAGAAAAAGAAAACGAGTTGAAGAGAGCCGGGCTTCAAGCCTTCATCGTGACGCATTCCTCCTAATGACCATGACGTTTTAATCACCAACAAAATGATGGAGGAAAGATGCAGGAAGCCACCTACTGAAGAACAAACAAGACCTCCGAGGGGAGTGTAAGGTGCCTGAGAGCCGGCCCCCAGCCACAGTAATGGTGTCCGTACCCTCTTCACAAGCAGCAAGCCTGTGTTAAAAGGCCACGGCAGTCAAGTTTACATGGAGAGTGCAACATCCATTTGTGTCCTCAAAGACTCCATGGTGGAGTGTGTGCGATGAATATGGAATTGAATTGAAGTTCTAATGTGCTGGAAAGGGGAGATTGGGGAGATGAGAGAGGCAGAGAGAGAGAAAGTGAGAGAGAGAGAGCAAGAGAGAGCGAGAGAGAGAGGGAGAGGAAGATGTGGTGTGGAGCGTACAAAATGCTTCTTTGCAGGGTGTGTAATGTGCCACAGACAAATGGTGTCGTTTTATGGCCCGGAGGGGTAGGGCGCTTTTAAATTCATGCTCACTCGCTGGGAGGCGGTGGCAGGGGCGGCCGGCTGACTGATGTGCCACGGAGACACGGGTCGTAGATGTGTGGCTGGCCGCCGCAAGCAGGGGGGGGTGGGGGGGGCAACCCAAGCGAGGGAGAGAGAGAAAAACAGAGGGAAGAAAGACGGTCTAACCCCTGCTGGTGCACCATACGAGTCACAAAGCCCAAGATGATCTTTAAAGACCTTGTGTATGCTACTGCGATAGGAGCCTTATTAGGCATAAACACTCCAGGCTGACGTATAAGTTGTTGGTTAAGGGAAAAGACTGCTTCTAAAGAATGGGGTTGGTATGTGGATGTTACCACTACAAACAAAAAAGAATAAAAAAAGGTAGCTTTCCTTGTACTTTCAAGGACTTAAAGTAAATGTGGAATATGCAGAAAGTTTACGTGCCGGTCAGACGTAGACTGTGTCTTTATGGGGGCCTACCTACGTAGACTGTGTCTTTATGGGGGCCTACCTACGTAGACTGTGTCTTTATGGGGGCCTACCTACGTAGACTGTGTCTTCATGGCGGCCTACCTACGTAGACTGTGTCTTCATGGGGGCCTACCTACGTAGACTGTGTCTTCATGGGGGCCTACCTACGTAGACTGTGTCTTCATGGGGGCCTACCTACGTAGACTGTGTCTTTATGGGGGCCTACCTACGTAGACTGTGTCTTTATGGGGGCCTACCTACGTAGACTGTGTCTTTATGGGGGCCTACCTACGTAGACTGTGTCTTCATGGGGGCCTACCTACATAGACTGTGTCTTCATGGCGGCCTACCTACATGACGTTTTACAAAATGTTGTCGCTCCATAAATCCTTCCCTCCCCTCATCAATAATTCATGATGCCACTTTGGTAATGGTCTTTGGTGTCCCTCTTCTGCTGATGCGCCCAGCCCCCTCCCAGCACGCCCCCCACCCCCCCCTGGTCCCTCCTGTGTGGCGTGCCAGTCTGGATTGACACATCTGTCAGCGAGACAGGACCTGGCAGCCAGCTTCACCTCTCCTCCATCATATCCTTTGTCCCCACCCCACATCCCTCTCTCTTGGTAGTGGATGGGACGAAGAAAAAATAAAACAGGGATGGATGATCGATGTGGCGGGGGGGGGGGGGGGGGGGGGGCTTCTTAAATGAGGGATGGAGAAGTAGTGTGGAGGGGATTTGTTGATATTGAAGAGAGTGGGTCCCAGCCTCCACAGACAGGAAATCAATGAGGGCCTTTGTGGTGGAGACAGAGGGACATGTGTCTACCAGGGAGGGGACATGATGAGGCTGTCCCTCCTCACGGAGAGACAGGATACGGCAGGGGGGGGGGGGGGGGTGGTTGTCTTGGTACATCCATAGCTTCTTCAATGCTGACAAAATGGTTACCTCTAAAACAGTGCACCTGTCTGTTAGGCAACAAAGGTATACCATCAGAGTAGGAAAATGCCTATAGCGCTAATTCCATTCCAGCTAAAGGCTATATTAACAAATCTTTATTTTGCATGATTTTTATTTTAGTTTTTATTTTTGTATTTTTTGTACTTTGTACGTATGCAATTGCTATGTTGACCTAAACAACGATTCCCTCATCGGGTAGGTTGATACACTTTAATATTAGTGTGAAATCCACAGAGAGATTTGTGAACAAGAACAGCTGAGAGACATTCGTTAGCCAAAACATCTGACCTGCAACAGGGTCTGTCGGACTTGATATGCAACAGCGTCTTCATCCGCTGTTCTTTCATTCTGTATCTGCCTGCTAGACATCATAAGTTATTCATTTTCAGAGGAGTTGTCTTTACTGCAGACAGCCTCGAAGCCTGATAGAGGGAAATGATGAATAATTACCCAGTCATACACGACGTCCGCCTGGATCCTTTCCCAGCTTCGTCCAGCGTCTCTCCAACGTCGCTGCAGCTCAATCACAGTCCAATATCAGCCTCCCTAACACACTGTGAATTAACCGAGCTGCCAGGTGTGACCTGGCCAGCAGTTGTTTCTGTAAAACATGGAAACGAGAGCCTTTGGGGTTGTCCGGTGCACCTATACTGTCAACAAGTTGGCATGATGGTGCTTCAGAAGGTATGCTCAACCTGTTAACTGTAAGCATTTCCGACACTGCCACGAATCCTTTTATGAATATTGCATGAAGGGGGGGCTGGACAGCTGATGTGTGTGAGATATATTGTCCCTCATTGCTGAGGGGCATTCTCCACCTGCCAGATATATTTCATTTGAACAGATGGAAATTGCAAAAAAGCAAGGGTGTAATAAGAGGGGGATGAAGCAGAGAGAGAAAGCGAGAGACGGTGAAAGAGAGAGCGAGAGAGTGAAAGAGAGAGAGGGAAGAGAGGAATAGTTAGGCTGGGTGGAAGAGGAAATGGGGGGGAAGTGTGAGTGTGTGTCTGTGTGTGTGTGTGTGTGTGTGTGTGTGTGTGTCTGTGTGTCTGTGTGTGTCTGTCTGTGTGTGTGTGTGTCTGTCTGTGTACTGTATGTCTGTATTAACAGAAGCCCAATGAAAAGACCGTGCTGAACTTTATCCTCTGTGTCTAATGGATGCTAATGGAGATGGGGGTCACTGGCTTCAAAAAAAGATCTCGTCAGCGCTTTGCTAAAAAAGGTAGGAGCGAGGCTGCACAGACGCGAAGGGTCTCTGGTTTCCTCCATCATCCCTCTTTCTTTCTTGTTTTTGCATTTTATATTTGTTCCATTTTCTATTCCTGTGCATTTTTGGCTTCATCCTGGCGAGTGCCAGACTAAGAGCACTGTAGGATTGGAAGGGAACTCGCGTTATGTCGTAAACTACACCAATGCACCCTCAAGGCTGTTGGTCCACTTTGTGTAGTCCTACCTGAACAAACGGAAGCCTAGTTTCTACAGTATGACGATGTTCAGTAGTTTCCTTTTGGCTATTGACACTGCAGAGTTACAAAAGCAAAATAAATCATAGATAAATGAATGCTGGAAACATTCTAGTATGGGGATGTGTGTAGTACGTATGAGAAGTGCTATTGTGCTCAGTTGAATCAAGTCATGACAACCAAAGTATAAATACCTGGGAGGGCAAGGGTCACTCAGCCCAACAACTACTTATTTTGATCTCACATTGAAACACTTGTGACTAGTGACTGCTATACCTTTACTGTAGGTTACCAAGGTACAGAAGGCAGGATATGGTGGGGCATCAATCCTATTCGGAAGTGCTCAAATGGAAACTAGTAACACAAACGGTCTAGAGACTAACCACCAGTCGGAAGAAGCAACACCATGGGATAGCTTTCGAAACGATCTCAACCTGGCTTTTGCCGTTCAGCGTTGCGGTGCTGAAGTGGAGTGCACGCAACTCAGAGTTTGACGCCATTAAACGTGGGACGGTGTGTGGGGGCATTACCGCTGGGGCCGCACTGTAAACAGAGCCATGCCTGGCCAGGCTCGCACTAATGGGCCTGCCCCATTTCCTTCTCCCCTGGTCCGTCCACAGGGAGGTCCATTACAGAGAACCTGCTCGGACCGAGAACATTGTCTGCTTGGCAACTTGCACAATGCTTTTAGAGGATACCTTGTTACTCGTCCTCCTCTCCATCCCGGGCAGTGCTTGATTTCATTCATCGAGAGAGGTTTGGCGGACGGGGCGGCCATCAGCCCTGCTTTAGGTCAGACCGGCTGGGTTCGAAACGTCACGTCCGTCTACCGACACAACTCTGAGCCAGACGCATATCTGTCCTTCTTTGGAGATCACTCCTATTTAATACACAGGCTATGTGTATCCCCTTAAGGCTTGTGTGGTCCAGCCAATTATTCTCTGAAAGCGGTGTCAAATAAACATCTGGGATTTCATTAGTTATAACCAAATTTGCAAATGTAGCTTCTCGATGTCAAGGTAGGTACAGGAAGCCCAGTCTACCTGTAGCAGTAGGTTAAACCGTAGCCAAGAAAGGGCAGAATAATCGCAAACAGACATTCATCTATGTGGTGAGTGCACTAATATTATGTTGATCTTTTTTCAATCATACGATCAAGTTTAGAATGTAAAGTGCAAAGTGTCCTCCTTTTTGGTGTTATGGAAATAGCTCCCTGATTGGTGGATCAATACCAATGCAACTAGCACTCATTTCTTAGGAGACATTTCATGTAGTCCAAGTTGTATGTTTTCATTTAAGAAGCACAGGAAAAGAGGTTAAGACAGACAGAAATTGAGAGAGTGACAATTGATATGGCTGATGGTGAAACACCATAGGTCTCCAGCCATTGGAGACGGTCCCCCACTCTGAGTCTACAGCCCTCGGAGCAGTGACAGCTCCTTCAAACACTGACGAGATAAAGGAAAGCTAGTGGTGTCTGGCACGCTGTAAGTGCATTCACATCACCACGGTGGAAAGCTGCCAAGAGACACAAAGGGAGGAGACAGACAAACTTGTTCTAATCAGGTTCAGGTATTTTTCCAAGCTTTGTCCAATCAATGAGCAATTTGTCCTCAATCAAAAGCTGTTTCGAGGAGTAAAATATTTAAAAGCGGGCTAGGTATCTTGTGCTTTGTGAAGCGGACTGGTTGTATTGTGCTTAAGTGTTATTTATCTCTAAGTAAAAGGGCTGTCACTTGCCAGCTCAGATTTGGGAGTTTAGTCCGAAGTCAATTCAAAACCTGTGTGCTCGTCGGCAGCAAACTGACCGCCATTAGGGGTTACCAGGTTGTCCTTTTGTTGCCATAGAAGGACCCAGTGTGTCTGATGCAGTTGGTTGTCATGCTTTCAGGGTTACAAAAAGTGACAGACTGGATAATGAGATAGCAAACTCTGGGCCACATCCAAACCAACTTGCCCCCTCTCTCCAGACCTGCAGCGAAACACACAGCAATATCCTCTTATAAAAATCCAGGGTGAGTGGGCCACTGTAATCTTGCCTGCAGACCTGTGGCAAAGGATATTAAGACTCGTATTATTAACAAACCTGCATGGTAATATAAAAACCACACACAAACAAGTTAATTCATTCAAGATAGCTTGTGTAATTCAATACACAATAAAAGCCAAGTGTACTGGTCACAAGCTGAATATCTCAGGCTTACAGGCTAAAAGCTAGCCACTATACTAGAAAAATGTAGATAAACCGAATCTCACCAAGACCGATTTTACATTTCAGAATACACAGCATACAACATCCATCATGCCATAATCCAAGATGAGCACTTGATGAGCCTTGTTACCACACAACAAAACTGTGGTGTTTGTTGCAACAGTGTCCCCACAGGCAGAGTGCCTACAACCATTCCCATAATAACTGGGTAATATTAGGTCAGATACTTGTGAAAGAGAGCTCTAAAATCTGGTGAGATTATCATTAAATGTCCCGATGGCCGTACAAACTAGTGAAAAAACACCTTTGTCAGCGGCAAACACATGGAATAACGTCTCACGTAAGTCTGACACATTGGCCTTCCTACCTGAGCCTCCTGGGCCAGGGTCTGGGACCGGGACAACGTTACCTTTTAATAGAATGAGTCTTCCTGCCTGAGCCTCCTGGGCCAGGGTCTGGGACCTGGACAACGTTACCTGTTAATAGAAGCAAAAAGTAGAACATCCACAGGAATATTGGAAAGAAACCGTGGGAAGACGAAACACTAAGATGTTACATTTTGAATTGGAAGCAGACATGAAAAAACTTGACCGCTTTCGCGTTTCGGTACTAGTACCCTCCGCAGAGAGGTTGGCGTCTCACGGTTACTTGGTCAGTAAGCACATAGGGGATGTAATCATAACAGCTGGGTTGAATGAAGTTACAGATTAGCCAATCACAATCCCACTTCTAGATCTAATTACAAATTGCCAATCACAGTCCGATGCCACAAACAAAACAAAAATGTACAGTTTAGAAAGTCTATAGATGATCAAATATATAGTACATATATAATGTGTTACCTGTTGTACCCCCTGACAGTGGTCTTTGGTGTTGGCTGTTGATAGGTTGCCCTAACAATAAAGCCAATTCCTGTGGCTCCAGTTCATCCATCGCCCTTGTTTGGCTTGTGAGACAGTTTTGACGCTGCAATCTGATGTTTCGCTAATCTGCGTTGTTTTCCGAAGGAGTTGATTTTGACCATCTCTGTTTGCTTGTGCCAAGTCCCAATCCTCTTCATCCATGGTGCACTTGTCCTACTATTTCAATATGTGTGAGGGCTGCTTTTGCCTGCAGCACTGCTTCTTTTGGAGTCCATTTTCAAATGTGGTCAATACTGTCATATCGTCCATATGTGCTGGAACGGGAGGAAGGCGTGACCCTGACCTTGACTTCTGCCCGCCAACAACCCATTTGGTACTTCCATTGCCATGGTAAATGCCAAGGGTGGGATTGTACATCCGGCCATGATCCCAATCTCCAGACGCTGCCACTCTGTGGTAAATGTCGGTGTAATGAAACACCATTCAATTTCCTGACAGGAGGCCTTAACCAGGTGTATCATTATATTTGGTATACATATTATAACATATGCAGGTGGTAAAACAACAGGAAGTGTGATATATCACTATCCCTTGGTGCAGCCAAAGACATCATCTCATTTGTTTTGGCCCCGAGTTATATGGCTTCCGGAACCGGGATGAGTCAAATATCGTTTGTGTTGTGTTGTGGGAATAATGACACAGCCAGCCATGTCAGTGTAAATCTCCTGCCTCTGACACTCTTGGACCCAACCTCATTGGTTCCACCATTTAAGAGTCAAAAAGAGACAGGGATTCACACAACACGTTCTTACGGTCTGAAGCAGGGGCGCTCTTTCTCTCCTCACTTCTTTTTCCACACTGATGATATTCAGATTCTGGCACGTTTCCGGTGTTGTCATGACAGCAGCAGCAACAGAGACAGTAAGAGATTGAATTAAACTGGAGGTGTTTGATTTAAAACAAAGAAAAGAACTCTTTGCTTCAAAGTGAACTTGCCTACAAAGTTAAGATCAGAGTATATCTTTTGTGCGTGATTCACATGGGCATCATGTAAACAAAAAAGTAATCCTCCAGTCGTATTTATTTTTGCTATCAGTCTTCTTGTACAAGGGCCGTTTGATAGTTCCGCCATTGCCTGCTAAGCCACTCCTCGGAGCCCAGTGAAGCTCCGTGACCACCCCAGCCTCTAGGAGCTGAGACGGAGGGCAGCGCTGTGAAAGGTGTCAGCAGCGAAACGAGCTCACAGATGGTGGTAGGTACGCTCGCATGAGAAAACCGCCCACTCGTGTGAAATCATGCCGAAGATTTTAACTCCAGACTCCCCGTACCCTGGGCAACAGAATGCAGACCGGTTATGGTGTATTATTTATTGCATGAAACATGTCGGCTAATCTTCAAATCTTGTTTCCGACCATGAATTGAAGCCCCATGACAGCCACATTTGTGCGTGCAGAATAGGAGAGTACACTCTGTTTTGTCCCCATTGGAAACATAAATATTTGAATAACTATTTACACGCATATGGAATATGTGGCACAAGGCAAACAGTATAACGCACATTACACATGGTGGTTACGGCTGATGATTCTCACTGTCAATTTATCTTTACAATTAAATCTGTGTCGCTCCTGCATTTTACAAAAACATGTTGTATCTAGGCATGACAAGAGCTGTCAGTAAAAAGAGCTGGTCAATCTGGAAAATATTTAAGCAATCATAACCAAATTGTGAAACCATTGTTCACCGCTAGTCTTCAATGACATGCTTTGTCATCCTTACAGACAGTTATGTCAAAAAAACATTCTGAGAAATATGTCTCCCTTTTCATCCTACCGTACTCCAGGTGATATCCCTCTTCATTTTCAATGCGCCACCAATAAAACACAGACCCAGCAGCTATCACGTGGAGGATTCTGTTCCCCCCAAATGACGTCTGCACGGAGGGCCGCCTCTGTGCCCTGCACTCCTTTACCTGTGTCCATCTCCTACCGCTTAATACGGGCTCATCGTAGAAACAAATACTCATAGCTGGTGGGAGCTGCTGCCGTGTGTTGAGGCCAGATAAGCCTGTTCCGTCTGGGCTCCCCTGCTTTCCTTCCTCCTGCTCCGGGCTGGAGGGAACCAGCGATACCGGGCCCAACAGAGTCATGGAGAGGAGCTGTGAACAGTCGAATACCCGGGGAGACACCACAGACAATGGTGGACAACAAGGGCCCTGGATTGCCGCCGGGGGGGCCTAGGGGTGTCCCGTGGCGTTGCTGTGGCGATGGGGGGAGAGGGGGGGGGGGGGGGGGGGGGGGGGGGGGGGGGGGGGGGGGCGTAGGGGTCCTGGCTCTGACAGTCAGAGTCCAGGTTGTGGGATAAGCCCTGTGTTCCGTCACAGACAGCGCTGGCATTACACGCCCCTTTAGTCATGCTGTATTTACAGGCCAAGTGCCACAAACCTACTGACACACACACACACACACACACACACACACAACTGGTGTGGCTTGGAAGTGTGGGTTGTCGGCCCCATGGCTGTTTTGCCATTTTAAGATGGCTCTCAAGGGGCTGTGTGATCCTGCGAGGTTCGGCTTACTTGCAGCCAGGAGTGTTTGCCCCACAGAGACTGGACATCCACGCGTGTGTTTCAACTCTATTATTCACCCCTTCATCTGGACCTTTGGATGATGGCTGCACTAAGGGGCAGGTGAGGGAGGGGACCTTGGGTGTGCTGTGAGGCTGCTGTGGAGAACACCAGAGTAGGACTCAACTGGAGGTCGTGGCAAGATAATTAAGAAGTCAGGTTGAACCAGGAAGTGATGCCAGACCTGTGACATTTGTTGTGAGATCATATTCTGAGGATATTACCGCCGCTCAGTCTAAACTGTGGCGCTACAGTTCAGCTGTTTGCTCTTCATGAGTATCACCAAGAGCCCGCTTAGGACCAAACAGCTTTCTTTAGGCTGTAATTTGTGGACACTATTAAACAGAGGAGTGATTTATCTTGGTCATAATGGTGCGTTTATGCTCCTCTATGGGGGAACCCTAGACGAGAGTCCTTCAGGGAGAACTCTGCTACCCCTTTGCCATAAATATCCCATAAAACGCTGCTTTATAAGAGGTGCCAACATTTAAGAAAAGTATGGTGGTCCCAATGTGCTGATAGTTATGCTGTCAGTTGGCGTCACGGGGACATTCCCTCTGAAGACCCTCGCTCTAACGAAGGTGACCTTGACAGCGCTGAATCCAAGGTCTCTGTTTGCGATATAAAGTGTTCATGTCTCGGAGAATGGTGTCCAACTCGTGAAAACCACCGCCTAGTGCCCAAGAAACGACAACCATTGGAACTGATGCACAACACTTAACTAATTAAACTGCTTAAGATTCACTATTAACTGATAACCGGTGGTGCTTACATCTGTGCAATAAATGCACCGTTTATCAGGCCCTAGAAGAGACATTGGTTACTTTTCTGCCACAGTACCTGTTAAAAAATGTCAAAAAAGTCTTACATGCATCACAGTTAGGTGGCTGGACCAGACGTCTCTCAGGATCATTGGACACCTATTTCTGGGGATGAAACCAGCAAGGTAGTGGCTTCTAGTCAGCCTCTCTAGCCTTGGGGAGCAGTTGTTTGTTGGAGTATCCATCCACATCAAGCACTCTTTAAGAAATGGAAGGGTGGAGGGGATAGGGGAAAAAAAAGTAGAAAAAGTAGATGGAATTAGAGAAGTACACCTACAAAAGGCAACAAGATGGTTGAATGCAATTTGAACAGAATGGAAAATCAATAAGTTAAACCTGCGATTCCAAGCAGCCAAATAGAAAAGTGGAAGTGAGCTCGTACAGGGACAAAGATATCAGGCAAATTGAGATGGAGGCTGAGCTATTAGCATCTGCCTGCCTCTCCAGTTGGAAGATAAATCTGGAGGCAGCAGTTGCTGGCGGATGTTATGGCTGCTCTGCTAAACATACAACATCATTTATTGTTTAAGTAACCTTGAAACACCCATCATTGTAACGCCGCCATGTTTTCACGGCCACGTTGCGCGGCAGGGAGTCCGTAAACAAACACACTGGCTGTTCATGTTGTGTTGGTGTACAGAGCGTGCATAATGTTTTTGCCTGTTTTCTTGGTCTGGGCCTCGGTGTGGATGTACGGGTTGGTTTGGATGTGTCCATCTTTGTAGTCCATTTCTTCTGAGGGCAGCCAGAGGATGGTGTTGACACCACTTGACCTTCGCTGTTGGGGCAGGTCGATGCTCAAGCCTGTTCTGTAAATCCTCTGAACTTGACCTCAGTTTTTGGATACCAGTGAATGTTCGGCTCATTCCGCATTTGTAGTGTCTCCATTTGAATTGACATGAACAAGTCATAGTGCCAGTGGCCGTGTCCACCACAGTACCAAACACCATGGAGCATTGACTTTGCATGGCTGGAAGACATGAAGAGCGCTTTCTGTCCTTCTGTGTCCCAGACAGTCCTATTGAGGTTATCCTGCCCCTCAGGGCAAGTGTCTGGGTGCCCTGGGTTAAATATTCTAGCCGCAGGGCGCAGAGAACACAAGCCTTGCATTTTACCAGTATTAGCTTTTGGCATGAGCGTGCTCGATTATGTAGTCCTCATTATCATTATCATCACTATTTCCATCACATGGTGTTTGTGACAGCACAGACATGTAATCCATCACTATTTCCATCACATGGTGTTTGTGACAGCACAGACATGTAGTCCATCACTATTTCCATCACATGGTGTTTGTGACAGCACAGACATGTAATCCATCACTATTTCCATCACGTGGTGTTTGTGACAGCACAGACGTGTAGTCCATCACTATTTCCATCACATGGTGTTTGTGACAGCACAGACGTGTAGTCCATCACTATTTCCATCACGTGGTGTTTGTGACAGCACAGACGTGCTGAAGGTTGTCCACGTTGCACACAAGAAATGCCACGGAAGCGAAACGGTGTAAGACTCAGTCGGTTGTGATGGCAGCTGTGTGATCTCATCTGAAATGTATTCGCTGTGCACTCCCAGGTATGAACTCCAGGCCCTCGTTCTTTGGAACCGGTCCTTTGACTAATCTGTGCCAGTGCCGACCCAGCTGTTGGAGCGGAGCGAGTCCATGGCCACAAACACGGGCTTTGTCCACGAAAAGGCTCCGTTTGCCCTTTTGATGAATTTGAAGACAGTACATGTCGTTTAAGCTCTGTATCTGCATGTCCACAGAGAGGCAGACGTCCAGTAGCTGGTCCAGGATTCCCGGGGCCAACACACCAGCCAGATGGCAACACCTGACTGAAGCAAGCAGCACTGGAGACGGCCTGTTCCTCACTCAGCGCAGCCACAAAACCGCCATGCTGTTACTGAGGCCCGCCATCACATAAATCCAAACAAAGGGGCCTAGCCTTTGTTGTTCGCTGATTACCGCTGGGGTTTTATTTCTTTTTCGCTTTCAGCTGGCAATCCAACAGGACCAGGGAAATCAAACACATACGCTGGAAGGCTCATGTCCACACTGACAATCTAGACAGACCTTGCAGGAAGGCCTGTCTGGATTCACCTTGACACAAGTAGGAATTTATCCAACGTGTGCAATCATGGAATATAGTCTTTTTTTCTTTTTTTTTTGCATTCATCCAGTTCCTTACGATAGCTGTTCAATTCCATCCAACAGCACGCTGGGGGATTTGTATAATGGTCGGAGATGCAGTGATATCAGAATGGTAGTGTTGGTGACAGGAAAGCTGCTGGAAACTTTCACCTAGGGGGACAGTGATTGGTCAGCGACTCTAAGCCTTCAATAATGCATAACGGGTGGCATTTTGGTGCGCACTGTACTGCATGTGTGTTTCCGCCCGTGTGTGTGTGTGTTTGTGTGTGAGAGAGAAAGTGTATGAACATCACTTACACGTGTTTCCGTCCGTGTGTGTGTGTGTGTGTGTGTGTGTGACAGAGAGAGAGTAAGTGTGTGAGCATCACTCACACACTGCTTACGTTCAGCCATGGTCAGGCAGCACGGGGTTAAGTTGCATGAAAGTATTGCCCAGAGGGTCGGCAGTTCTGTCATGTTCTGGTCAATAATTGAGCCATCATGTATTATTCTCTTTTCCCCCTCACAAGGTCAGCGTTCAGGAATGTGGGAAACTTTGGCTTTGGGGTTTATTTCTGTCATACAAGGAATAATACATTTAAAAACACTTACTAGCATAACGTCTTATGTGATGATGATTCCAACCCAATACACAAGAAAATTGTCTTTGTTGTAAATTGTTTATTACGAGTCCTCAACGATACTCTTTTTTTTTTCCTTTTTTTTTTGTTGCAATTTCACACTCTTCGGCTTTCTGGACATTTCCCGGCTGACAACAGTGTAATGATGATGTTTTTAATCTTCTGACGCGGAAAATGAGAAGACACAAAAATCTCCATTAACCGGGGAGACAGGGAGGCACAGGGCTGTAGTTAAACAAAACACATATCCACATCTACGACGCAGTACATGTTCCAAGAGCAAACCCAGAGGAAAACCCAATCCCTTCAAATCCTGTGTCTTTGTCACGTTTGTTAGTTAGTTCTTTATTTTTGTATCTGGCATTGTTCACTAATTGCTCCTTGAACTTATAGGACTTCGATAATTGAGGCAAATTAACCCATGGTAGCAGGTCGATGTTGATTCCTCAAGGACCATTATCATTTAGACTTAATGCAACAAGGAAAGCATTGCCAGTGAACTGCTACTAAATAAGGAACATTAGGCCATTGGATCCGTGTTTCAAAATGGAATTGGAGTGCGGGGAAATCGGAAAAAACTCAGCCATTTCAAAGCCCATTTTAGTGTTTGTGTTTTGGACTGAAACACCTATCCAGCCTTACCGGTTAACGGGCTGTTATAGGCAACCAAATGAACGGTGTGTTGATGACGACGTTGGCAGCTCTCATGCTGTCACACCAGCTCAAGCTGGAAAACAAGGAAGACATCGGGTTGTCAAACTGAGGGGTAAATGGAGCACATGATCCGTTCCAAAAGGGTGCTAAGAGGTGTTGCCGTGGAAAGTGGAGGAGAATGCTTTCGCGCTATCGTTAAGTAACATGCTTATCATCGACCTGTGTGGAGCGCAGAAGCTGTTGTGTACGGTCTTATCCGAACACTTCATCTAACCAATCTGGGCCTCTCCGACAATCCCTTCCAAACGGCATTGTTCAGTAATATCTCGGAGTTAACAACGCGGCGATAGGCCCGTTCGCAGCTGCCGTTCATGAGTTCTCATCCAGCTGCTTATCTCCGGCGCTTGAGTATCCGCGCAGCTCGACGAGGAAGTGAGACCTCCCCAGGCCGTCGTCGGAGCCTGAGCTCCTCAAAGGAGGCTGAGAGGGATCACGTGTCCCTGCTCCCCGACAGCAACGCCGTCTCAACTACTTAGAGACTCGTCTCACATTTTCCCCGCAAGCTGTTGGGCTTGGCCTTTCAGGTCGGGGGGGGGGGCCTCTGGAGGCGTCAGGAGGCCGGGGTGCCAGGTGGCACAGCGGGTTGCTAGATCCTCGGACATGCCCTCGTCACTGGAGGCGGTGCTCAGCATGGGGAAAGTGAAGGCCAGATGAATTTGTGAATCCCCTCCCTGAAAAGTCTACTAATTAGTCCCTTAATGATTTCCAATCTTGGCTGCTACGTGCCAGTACATCATCATAAATAAATGAAAAGATAAACCGATAAGAAAACTCATTATGGCAGCTTAACAGGGTGTGTGCTCTGTGGCCTCCATCAGATTCAGCAGATCATGTTAGCACCCACTACTGGTCAAGGACCAAGCTACATTAATTGGGTACAGCAAACCTTTCCAAAAGTCTCCGTGGGTCATTACAATATTACTACAATTAAATTGCCACATATATTAATTTAGATATGATTCGCAGTATTGAGCCATTGCAACATACTGTATACAGTTGCGTTGTTGGAGTCAATTTTGCACTGTAAACAATCGTTTGCATTTTTATGGTCCAACAAATTAAGGGCGCAGTCTGTTTTCAAATTGGAGATAAAAAAAAACTCAGTCAAATGACCCAGACACCATTTGACAGAAAGTCCATCTGCCCGGTTGTCTCCATCCACTGGCCCTGCCTCCTGTCCTCCTGTTTGAATAGCTTGTTCAGCGTGGGCCAGTCAGTCCAAAGGGGGCCCTTGGCCTCAATAGCGCCGGGGATGAAAGGTTCTCTGCGGCACTTTGTGGGACTGTGTAAACACGGACCGTAATTGATTGTAACCGAGGCGAAATGTCACAAAAGGCGTTTAACGCTCGAGCTAGGAATGCACTGAAGCCGTGCGTCGGAGGGGTCAGGAGGACTGATTTGGCCGTTGCTCGGAGAGGCATGGCCGGGGAGGCGGAGGAGCAAAGGACGGGGAGGGAGAAAAGAAGGCAGGAAACACAGCGTGTCCCCTCCGCTTGCAATGACCAGACTAGACGTTTGAAAGGTGCTGGCCTCTGAGTGCACTGCAGCATTGACATTAATCAGCACGGAAAAGCAGGATGGAGGGGAAAGCTCAGGGCACAGAGATCCCTGGCCGGAGGAGGGAGAAAGAGAGAGAGAGAGAGAGGGTGAAAGAGAGAGAGAGAGAGAGAGAGAGAGAGAGAGAGAGAGAGGGTGAGAGAGAGAGAGAGAGAGAGAGAGAGAGAGAGAGAGAGAGAGAGAGAGAGAGACGGAGAGGGTGAAAGAGAGAGAGAGAGAGAGAGGGAGAGAGAGAGAGAGGGTGAAAGAGAGAGAGAGAGAGGTGGCGGTTAAACAGAGTATGTATAGCACAAGCCCACCAATCTGGACAGTGGCTCCAGGGGCACAGGGTGAGGTGGTGCATGCAGCACTCTCTAAGGGCACAGGGTGAGGTGGTGCATGCAGCACTCTCTAAGGGCACAGGGTGAGGTGGTGCATGCAGCACTCTCTAAGGGCACAGGGTGAGGTGGTGCATGCAGCACTCTCTAAGGGCACAGGGTGAGGTGGTGCATGCAGCACTCTCTAAGGGCACAGGGTGAGGTGGTGCATGCAGCACTCTCTAAGGGCACAGGGTGAGGTGGTGCATGCAGCACTCTCTAAGGGCACAGGGTGAGGTGGTGCATGCAGCACTCTCTAAGGGCACAGGGTGAGGGGGTGCATGCAGCACTCTCTAAGGGCACAGGGTGAGGGGGTGCATGCAGCACTCTCTAAGGGCACAGGGTGAGGGGGTGCATGCAGCACTCTCTAAGGGCACAGGGCAGCGTAGAGAAAGACGCACAGAGAAGGGAAAATGAGGCAGCACAACTCACACATGGCCGTCCAAACTAACTGCGGGGCACCCGGCCACATGGCTTGCTACATCCTCTAGCCTGGAGCTGGACACTCGGCCATTCCAGTCCTGGCGGTGAGTCAGGGAGGGGGACGTCGTCACGATGTCGGCGTAACGTACGGCAACCACGGTCCGATGACGACTGACTGTCCGTTACAGCATCCGTTAACAATCTTTGTCTGACACGTCCAGACCTCTTTTTTTCGTGTGTTAACAATAACTGCTTGGCTTAACCATGCCGTCATATTCTTTACATAAATTGAGGACTCGTTGTCTTTGTAGGGACTCACCAGACGAGTGGCGCTAGGTGCTCGTCACAAAAGCCCTGTAATTATTCTCCCACTGCTGCGACAAGGGGCTGACCTCTAAATCACTAGGCCTGTCACTCCAACGACCTTAAAAGGAAAGCTCATCACCGATTGGCCACGCCACTGTCATTAGCGTTCTGCGTCTGAGGAAGCTGTCTTAACGCCCTCCAGAGGTCTGCTTTGTGTGGCGCCGCTTTCTTCCTGGTTTCAATCACCATTTAATAACACGGTAATGGTCCGCGAACTGCAGACTCCACTATTTATCTCACTCTTCATTGTACGAAGGGGCTCAAAAGACCATACTGCATGCTAATTCAGTCGATTTGGCAGTTATTTGATGAATTTGTACACTCATCCCTGGATTTCGTTTAATGTACTCAGTAAAGTAAAGGAAGGCAAACACAACATATTGCACTGTCATACTGATTGACAACGTTTAAAGTTGCTTTGACAGTTCATTATGGTGTAAGCTCAGCTGACCCGCCAAGACCCAAACTGGAAATCCCAATCATTCTGCTGGTACTAAAATGAGGACAAACAGATCAACTGTAACTTTGAAACGGACTGGTTCAACAAACGTGTGTCGGTCCTCTGATCCTCCATGTTGCACTCCAAACCGGTCGGGGTCGTAGAGGTGTGTGTGTGAACGTGTGTTTGAAACCACGACCCCAGCAGGCCGGACTCTTCCATTTAGCAGGGGTCCGTAAGGTAGAGCAAACCGTCTGGACGCTCTCCAAATGCCTGAGCCAAATATTTTCGGGGGGAGCTTCTAATGAGATGAAATTTCAGATTTACGTGTAGCCTCTTTGCCCTACCC
>CM030180.1:2003048-2060548 GCA_017639675.1 Aplochiton taeniatus
TGGAAATATTCTGATTTGGTAAAAGGCACTGAACGCAACTCATGCAAACGGATCCTGTAACGAGAGGCATCTGTATTTAAATCATGATTATATTTTGGGACCGTCTTTGTTTTGGATCAACGTTGCGGAATTGAACACTGAAGCGCAGAATTAGCCGACTGATTCACAGGCCCCCACCTACTCCACACAGGTGCTGTTCCTATAATTTTAAATCTATACAGGCATCAACACAAGGTAAGCTGTTGAAACTATTTTTTATGAACTCAGCAAAAAATGTCCCCCAACTTCCAAAGTAAGCCTGCTAGCTTCTACATCATTGATAATTAACATCCTTCATACAGTGTTTATGAATGTAATACAGCTTCTTTGCCTAAACAGATCGGAGAGAAACACTCACACTGAGAAGCAGAACATGAAAGTGGCCTTATTTTCCGCTAGTCAAGGTATGTTCCTTAGAAAAAATGTATTAAATCTAAATACTTTTTAGTTTGGCACAGTTGGATCTGCATATATTTAAATGTTCCATGCCATGGAAAACCATCAATGCTTACATATTGCATATGTCTGCGCTTTGGGGAAATATTCATTATTTTCATTACTTGTAAATATTGCCACAACAGTCATCCTGCTAGTACAATGGCACCCGTCCAAAATACTCTGCCGACCAACATTCCTTTAAATGCTAAACAATCCTGGTCTATTGTGTGACAAAATTCCACCAGTCAGTGCTAATGTTTACAGACGATTTACTGGCCCCGCTCGTTGCCGTGGTGAAAACCCAGTGATTATGAGTTCTCGGTGACAGCACATCTGCAGAGTGAGTAACGGAAAGGAAACTGGCGTGGACCCCGGACCATATGGCAGATCAAGACAGGAAGAAGAAATGAACATAGCGCCCTCGTGCATCTAAATAGACCCAAGCGGGTCGCTTCCCCCTGCCACCTGGACCTGCGTTGGCAGCCCTGGCCATAGCGAGCCTCAGCCAAAGGCCGCTGGCATTGTCAACCCCGCTGGGGGACCGGGTCTGAGGGAGAACTAGGCAGTGCTTGGGCAAGCGTCTGCCCATTTAGGCTTAGGTAGGAAAAGAGGGTGTTTTTTTGTTGTTTCTCCCTATCAGGCGTGCTCTGTCTGTCTGTCTGTCTGTCTGTCTGTCTGTCTGTCTCACACACACACACACACACACACACACACACACACACCAGTGCTCCAAAACGTGAGCTGGGTACACTATACTGCAGACCATGTATTGTATAGATCGACTAAAAAGGCATTGCCCGGGAGTCTATATATGAGATGTAAGTTAGAATGCATCCTACTGTGCTGGTGTGTACCTGTATGTCTGTTTGTGCATGTTCACATCGGTGTGTGAATGTGTGTGTATTTGTGTGTGTGTATGTGTGTATTTGTGTGTGTGTGTGTGTGTGTGTGTGTTTGTTTCAAGTACGATACAGAGCCAGTGACATGATGTGATATCCACAATGACCCCTAAATGAGTGCCGTTGCAAACAGCAGGGGGGGAGATGGGGCAATCTATAGCCAGGAGGCAAGAGAGAGGAGAGGAGAGAAGGAAGCGAGGGAAGAGATGGAGGGGGAGGGATGTGTGTTTACCTGCCAGCAGGATCACTGGGGCTCAATCTCCTCTCCCGGGTTCCCACAGGCCATGAGAACTGGCGCCCTGCTGTTTACTCTCTGGATCTCCTCACAGGAAATATCCTCCAGCAGAGGAAGGAAGGAGAGAGAGAGAGAGAGAGAGAGAGAGAGAGAGAGAGAGAGAGAGAGAGAGAGAGAGAGAGAGAGAGAGAGAGAGAGAGAGAGAGAGAGAGAGAGAGAGAGAGAGACAGACAGACAGAGAGAGACAGACAGACAGACAGACAGACAGACAGACAGACAGACAGACAGAAGGTAGGAGAGACAGAGAGAGGGGTAAGGAAGAAGAGACAGAGAGAGGGAGAAAGAAGGAGAGACAGAGAGGGGAAAAGAAGAAGAGACAGAGAGAGAGAAGGAGAAAGTATTTTTAAATGGAATTTAGGACGTGCCTTGAAATCTGCTGCACTGGTATAAGCTAGTAAAGAACCAAGTAAAGTAAAGAATATTCAGCTATTTGTGGTTGTTTCTGTACCTTCTGTAGTCCAGAACATAGCTCATACAATTAAACTATTTCTATCAAAATCCTTAATACAGTATATGTACAATCTATTTTGGGTTGACTGGGTAAAGGATTTGGAAGCCTGTGGTCCCTACATCTTAGAGGACCAAAAGCAGTTGTAAATAATTTACATTAAGAAAAATAAAGTCATCATACTTAATATTTGGGTTTAACTAAAATATCCTGGACATATCGATCAGTTTTCCAGCTGAGAAAAACACATGCATACAGCTTACATATCTACAGGTTCTCCCACTGCATGGTTCAGTAGCTAAGAACTACATATACAATTGGACCATTTGGTTATTTTCCATGAAAGGTTTCTCACAAAATGTATTCGACCTCTACCTTCTCTCTGCTGGCCCTGTCCGGTCTTCTTCAGTCTGTTCTGTTTGATCGTAAAAGGACAAGGGTTTACCCACGTCAGCCAGACCCCGGCCCTCATCGGCGCTCAAATGTGTTTGTTTGACTAGCCTAGTCCCTGGCACACATGTCTGCATGCTGACAATGTGGACATCTAAACACACACATGGAGACAGGACCCCAAAGAGCCACCAGGAAACCATCACATCCAAACACACGCCACAAACACACACTGTGGGGTCCACACACCTATCCACATCCAAACACACGCCACAAACACACACTGTGGGGTCCACACACCTATCCACATCCAAACACACGCTACAAACACACACTGTGGGGTCCACACACGTATCCACATCCAAACACACACCACAAACACACACTGTGGGGTCCACACATGTATCCACATCGAAACACACACCACAAACACACGCTTTTAATCAATCATCTCCTGAGAAACGGCTGAGTCATTCAGCATGAGCTCCAACATGAATAAATGGAGCATTGTGTGAATAATAAATAGTCTGCGAAATAGGAAAGCAGGAGGAGAGGAGAAGGGAGAGAGGAGAGAGGAAGGAGGGAGGAGGGATAGAGGAGGAGGAGGGGAGGAGTAAGAGAGGAGGGGAGAGAGGAGAGAGAGGGGAGGAGGAAAGGGGGGAGAGAAGCAGGAGGAAGGGAGGAGGGAGAGAGAAGGAGGGGAGGGAGGAGAGAGAGGGGAGGGGAGAGAAGCAGGAGGAAGGGGCAGGAGGAGAGAGGAGGGAGAGAAGGAGGGGAAGAGGAGAGGAGGGAGGGAAGCAGGATAAATATGAAAGCCCTGTAGAAAGGAACCAGAGCCGGGGGGGGGGGGGGGGGGGGGGGAGATGGAGATGCAAGGGATAAGATAAAGAAGATAGATGCATGCAGCCACAGGTCACAGACAAGCCGGCATGTACTCTGTGAACGTACACTTCAGCGTCTTTTAAAAAAGACGAGTGTCTGTGTCACTCTGGAGCTACAGAAGTGAGCGTGTTCACAGCCTGTTTGTCAGGGAGGGTGCATGCTAACAGGCCCCGTGTGAAAACAGTCCCACTCATCGATTGCTGAGGTTCTTCTCGTGGAAAGCTCTGTAAGGTAACATTAGCTTGGAGGAGTAAAGAGATGGGTTGAAAGCTTCTCTCCCTGGCCGTTGCGGAAGCTAACGGCAGAAGGGGACCTCGCCTTTTGGCCCGGCTCTGCATTAAACTGCAGACAGAGCACAAAACCCTAATACTCCTGCAAGCACTTCACAACTGACCTCAGTCCTGAGCTCTTACTTAGTCCACTGCCAAATAGACAAGCTCCTTGTTTGAACCATGTTGCTTGCATAACACGGCCCTGGGAAATGGCCCCTTTCACACTACACAATGGAAATGCGGCAATGCAACTTGATCAGTTACACCTTCAACGCCCAGCCTGCCATGAGCTGCCCTGACAAAAGCCACCTGAATCCCACATCACCAAACGCCACAGAGCTACGCGCCATGCACACAGCGTACGATATCGGAGTCACAAATGACTAACAGCAAATGATTTCGGAAACCTGAGGTAAGTTCAAAATGTAAATGGCACACGACCTCCAGACTGCGGCACTGGCAGCCAATAGAAAATGGTTGACAGACCAGTCGTCCCTACTCCTCTGACGACGCCCACCAGGCAGCAGAGTGGGAGCGAGCGAGTGACAGTGGAGGAGAGAAACAGACAGGACGACCAGATGGCTCAAGCTGTCGTGCTTTTGAGCATTGTGGCTTGACGCTCCGGCAACTCAAATGATGGAAATGGGCGAAAGACAGTCCTAACATCATTGTGTTAAATGATGCTCTGAGGAGGAAGGGAATCCACAGCCATCATGCACCGTCTATGTGGTGTTAGGGCATGACCTTAAAAGCAGTTTGAATATCCTGTCATCCAGGCATTTGTCTACGTTGCCCAGGGTCCACACCGACTGTAGAGTTGTGATCGGAAATGCTATGTAGCACCTTAGTTGAACCAGGTCCAGGAAGTGTTGCAGGAAACCACCCAGACATAAACTCATTACTAAATCATTAAGGGCCCAGATGAAGATGTAAAGAGCTGGATGGTATGAGACCAGCCCAGCCCTCAACCTTGTAGACAGGGAGAAGGAGACAGAGAGCCGGTGATTGCTCCAGAGCTGTTACGACTTCATTACCTCATTCATTCCTTATGCCCTTCCTCGTTTGGGTTGTTATAGTTTTTCTTTCAACGAGTGTTCCCTCACTGCTTACCTTCTCTTCTTTATCTTATCAGCATGGTGCAGGTGTTCTCAGGTACTCCGGGAAAGCTAATTTGATTATCTAGTATTTAAATCCATGGCCCTGTCTTCCCCCTCTTCCTCTTTCATTTCCGACAGGCCCCTTTGTGGAACAATGCTGTGGTGACCCGGGGGGGGGAATCAATCCCCCTTTCCACAGCTCCAGGTTGCTTTCCCAAATCACTCCGCTTGCTTTCACCGATCGGCCCGAGTAAGAAAAGCAACTTAGGTTCAACAATGCCGATGGTCAGACAGGTTGGTGGTTTGAAGGGCTGAGGGGGAAAGAGTCTGGAGAGGAGATTACCCGTAAAATCCCAACCCATTGATGCACTGTTGTCATGGAATAAAGAACCATCCCACACAGTATGTCTCAATAAAAAAGGTAATGGATATATTATAATGCATATATATATATATATATGATAAGTATATATATACAGTATATTAGAGAGAGAGAGAAAGAGAGAGAGAGTTATTACTTATAATATCCAAGCAGTACTGGACATTCCTGTACTATATTGGTGTGCATGCTTTTCTGGTTGTACTTCCTGTTAGCAGCTAGGGTAGAATGTTGCAGCAATGACTTTAGCAAAAAAATTATAATAATGAATACCATGAAAGCCACAAATCAAACACATTTTGTTTCATTAAACTTTGATGTATTGTGCTTGTAGAATGTTTTACCTGATGTTTCTTTTTTGACAATGTATATGTTGTAAAATCAACCCCAGCAAGGAGGAAACAGAAATTGTACTGGATTCAATTTTGTTCCTGTAAAAACTACAAGCACACGCACACGCGCAAACACACACACACACACACACACACACACACACACACACACACACACACACACACACAGTGCCATGGACCTGTGGCAGTGGCTTTCCAGAATACAGATCAACTGTAAAAAAAAATTTATAATAATAGAAGTCCCTTTACTTGCCATTAACTCACCCAGAAGCAGTCAAATCAGTACTCAACAAATCAGAACAAACTTGTTTGGGTTTGTCTCACTTGTCTGGTTTTGGGTTGGAGGTAGTGGTGGACAACTCGTCAGTGCGGTACCTGAATCAGGATGACAGGTGAATTTAAATTATTGCTGGGAAACAGTGGGGTGCTTTCCTTTAACCCCACATGCCTGAAACCCTTAAAAGCCTCTGAATACTAGTGATTTTTATAGCAATGTGACTTCATCACAAACAAGTCCGTCAGCCCTAAACCATCAGGACTCTCAAAATAATCTTAGCCGGGACTCTGTGTATCATTGGGGAGCCCAATGATTCCTATTTTGGTCTGGAAGAACTGAAAATAACAATAATCATAATAATAAAATTAAAAAAAAATTGTTTTCGTTAATGAAAAAAAAATTGCGGCCCTGTTTTTAAAATAACATTTGAGAATAATACCTAAACTCTGATAAAGTTCATACATTTTGTGAACTCTATTGCCAACCAAGCAGAAAAAGCTGGAACACGGACAATACTTATTAGCATACAAAGGAGGCTCATTTTTCAAACCCACCAGCTTAAGGTCCCGTGGACTGCAATTGAACTCAAAGAGCCAACGTGCTTCAATTATGGCTGTAAATACTGGTCAGGACAAAAGGGAGCAATTCAACTGTCGAGTGAGAAAAAGGCCTTTAATAACTGCGGCTGTTAAACCCTGAGAAAGCGAGGGGCTTTTTTTCTGATGAGGGCCATACAAATCAATTAACTTCTAAACCGACCTGATCAAATCATTATATCAGCCCTCTGTCCTACATCTATCAATTAGGCTGTCAGAATAGAACCCAGTGGCAGAGACTGTTCTAGGCTAAACTGAAGCGGGTGTACTGCGTCCTGCACGATTCTCAAAGTCGTAGGATTGCCATACTGCACACACGACACAAATTAATGTAATCGGTAATTCTGCAGAATAAAAGGTGAGGGAAATCTAAATAATATACTATTGTCTAGCACTAGACAGAAATGCATTGAGAAAGTGTGTTACAAGTAGAAATATCTTTGTTACTGCCCCTACCTAACAGAGCAAAGGCTAATACCATCTGTAGGGGGAGAAAAAATCATGAGGTTTGCTCTTCGTACTACAGTAAGTTATAGGCCGGCTGTAGGTATAGGGCATAAGGAGGATTAGGACATACAACCAGCTAAGACTAATAGTGAGCAGCACGTAGTCCACCTGCAAAACATATTCTCCACTTCCTTGTCCCCCTATGTTAATAGTAAGCAGCACTTAGTCCACCTGCAAAACATATTCTCCACTCCCTTGTCCTGCAATGTGATCTCAGTCCAGCTCTCATTCCTCTCCTCTGCCTGGAAGCAGAAGGCTTAATGAGACTATTCATCTCCTAATCAGTGATGGCTGGGCTAACGTGGCCCTGGAGTAACGCCCTAGACTCCTCAGCCCGGCCCAATCACCACTAATTGTTTTCAACTGACCAGAAAATGACCAACGGCAACAATTAAAAAGCTGATGGCAACCAGAGAAGATTTTCATGGCTGGGACGCTTGTACTTCCGTTTGCAGCAAAATGCAAAGGCTTTCATTAGGAAACGATATGGAACGTGATGCCTCATGCTGAAAGCTTTGGTGGGATTGTGTTTGGAGCATTTGGAGTTGCATTGCCTTGTAAAGAAAGGCACTTTTCTGTTAATTTGACAAAAGGATTTGTCACAAAAGTGCTTGATAAATACTACTGTGTATATCACTGAGATCAAATATTTTTTTCTCCAAATCCAAAAGCCCAGCTAAAAGAAGATTGTGATTAAAAAGAAGCAGTCATGGCATCAATTTTTGCAGCCTGACTTTGGCTAATGTACACTTTATGACTTTTACATTATTTTGTACGTGAAAATAGATTTCATTGACTTCTTGGTCCCTCAGCTGCCTTGCTCAGCAGAACGACTAAGCAGGACAGAGTTTACAGAGCATCTCCAAGGACAGCTGTCCTGTCAGATGGCGTTTCCCATTCAGGTTCTGTTCTCCATTACTGCTTCATTAAATCTAGGACTGAAACGTCACTTCCCACTCCATTTGTAATGTGTGTTGTATGTTTACTTGAACTTTAAACAAGGTCAAGTGGGAAGCACCTATTGTTCATATTACAAAGGCAAATGGATGATAGACTGGCAGAATGAATGCAGCAAAACAACTGATTCTCTTTTGGTACACGGGATGAAGCTCCCCATCAGGCTTCAACTAGTAACCAGAAGGTAAACTATCGACATGTCAGACCCATGACATGAATAGCACTGAATAGAATTTGGATGCACTCTGTTTTGGAAAATAATGCAAGAATCGTTGGCTTCTCCTTCTCAGAAATCACAAGGTGAAGTGACCTTTTGCAACAGACGTACTTTAGCGGATTGCTTTATCAATCGAGGTTGCATTTGGTTGAAAAAGAAGGACATGAAATGAAGACTGCCAGTCACTTTGTTCAGCGACTCTTGAGAACGCTGTCTCCAGGTACGCAGCCTAATCCTGCTTTACCCACTGTTAAAAATGAGCAACACCTCCCAAGACATGAACACTCTGCCGTCAAGATGGCATCTGTCTGGTGAAAAACACACAGTACTGTTGCAATCTGCATGCAAGACAACAATGCTCATATGAGGATTTTTCCCATCTTGATTTCCTCTCCATGTTCTTTAAATACTCATCAGCATATGGGGGGGATGGCTTCAGTCAGAACATTTTGCTTCATCAGACTTTTACTTTCTGCCTACTACGGCGCAGTAGCCGATCACAGTGTTCATCTAACAGCCACTTAACCGTCAGTTGTGGCAAAACAGTACTGCTTAGAGCAAGTGGCTGCATTCAAATACAGCACAAGTAATTAGAAGTGACCTTGTTGAAAACTCACTGAGCTAAATCAACCAGAAACAGTGTGGAGATTGAATCACATTCACTTAAAAGGGCCACTTTGCTTATATGTAGGTGCTATTCATGTCATGGGTATTGCACCTCGATAGTTTGCATTTAACCCACAAGTGGGTAATACGTAATTGATTTGAAGCAGAGGCAAAAAGGTAAGGAAGCAAATGTCCGTTAAAATTAAAAAGAAAACACAATATATAAAGTAGCAATGGAATACTGAGATTGAATTTCCATTTCCCACTTGTATTTGCAAACGTGACAAAATGAAAATGTAATCATTTACACTTGCAAGTTCCACTTGCACACAACAACGTAGATAATCTCAGAATTATATTGTAAGTTTATGTACTGCATTGTCATTTGAGTTTTGACAGCTATACAGTATGCTTACATACAAATTGGATGCGCAACTACTATAGAGAGAGTTAAGAGTTAGTCTATCCATGGGAATGTAAAACCTGTGGATTTCTTAGAATTAGAGCTAGCTTAATTTCATTTTTCTTAAATCAATTTCATCATTTAGTTTGTACCTTATGGCCATTGGATGGATGTGTTTATTGTATGTATAATCAACCGATCAGACCCCTCAAAACATGAACCTACTTCTGAATAAAAAGAAAAGGTGAGTTCATATACTTTCCCCATTGTATAATATTGCTTTGACAAATTGGTATTTTGTGCAAAGTGCTTTTTAAATAATGCACTTGATTGCACCTGTTAACGACTTTGCATTGAATAACCATGGTAAGAGAAAATAATGAATAATTGAAAAATATATGCGCTTTCATCCCACACAAAGTCTACACAGGCACACAGAGACCACATTCATGCTGTGAGTGACCACATCTTCCCTCGGAGGAAATTGCCATTCTCAGAAAAACAGTATCTTGCCAATAATTGCTCATTCTGGCATAAACAAGATAGTCTGTGGAAAATGCTAATGTGTCACATTGTGTATTCCAGTACAGGGGAAGTGACAGCTCTTTAATATTATGATAACAGCAGAAAAGGCTTTTCTTTTGGAGGAATAGCAGTGGCAATTTGCATGCTGAATTTCCCTGTGAAATGCCTGTAGTGTTTTTAATCAGCCATGGCATTAACAAATCTTTTAATTACCGTTCGTTAACCATTGCATCACGAACAATTTCTGCTGCTTAATAGCGTGGTTTAGGAGAAGGGGTTTAGTTCTCCTTTCTATTATTTTTTCCTTCCGTTTCTAAAAGATGCTGAAGAGGCATTTTGTCGATGTTTCCTTATTTAAGAACCATGTTGGAGTAACAAAGTATATAAGCTCCCTAACGGAATAGTCTGTTTCTCAGGCATTTGGGTGTCGCAGTTCTTACACCTTTGCGTGATTTGACCTAGATAATGACACAAAGTGAGCACGTCATAACAAATCATAAAAAAGCACAATGCAACTTCTGTCAGCCGTGTTTGTTTGATTACACTCTGTTGGTACAAACTAGTAAGCCACCTGAAGATGTATGCCCCAGCATAGTGCATGCACGTTAGACATTTGCAAGGACGTTAATAGCATGCATGTCAACGCATATATTTCTGAATGCAGGTTTCTGTGTGTGCGTGCATGTTTTTTTGCTCCACACCACCATCGAGTGTGTGAGGTGCTTGTTCATTTCTCTCCACTGTGCTTTGAAGACTTAGCCTCCTTTAGCCTATGTCTCTCTGTCAGCGGTCTGACAGATCCTGTACCAGGGCCTGCGAGCTGTCAGTGCATATGATCTTCCAGCCCTCCACTCCATCAGGCCAAATTTACCTCAGCAGCCAGAATGTGAAGTGGGAAAGGGGAGAAGCAAGTGGCAGGCTGGTGAGGCAGCAACGCTGGCTATGTTTGTGGTCCCTTTTCTTGCTTTGTGCTGAGAACTGGGAGGAATTAAGTGATTCATAACAGCAAGGAACGTGACAACATCAAGAAAGTTGGTTATACATTACTGCTAAAGTCTCCAAACAAATGGTTTCCAAACAAAGATGAGAAGGTTGAACTCTGCACCTTTTCTCTTTCTTTCTTTCTTTCTTTCTTTCTTTCTTTCTTTCTTTCTTTCTTTCTTTCTTTCTTTCTTTCTTTCTTTCTTTCTTTCTTTCTTTCTTTCTGTCTTTGCCATGGCTCCAATCAATTCCTCGTTAAACATTAATCCCTCAAGTGGGCAAATCAGCGGCAGAAATTGCTGTCACTGATATTTGCACGTTGTGTTTTGGTGTGGATTGCCAATACTGAAAAAGAGAGGGGTGAATGAATTGCCCTAGACTGTATATTTGCGAACAGAAATAAAAGATAGGGAGCGTGAATAAATAATGAAGCACTCCCACACTCGTTAGGGATTGTCTCGAAATGCAATGGCACTCAAGATTTCACAGCCTGGGTAAGGAGAGCCATTTAGCTTGGGGCTGAGATAAGACAGCCTGAATAGTCCCTTGAATACACCCGTAATCATCACAGATAATTTACATTTGGCTCAGTGTGTAGATACAGACGTGACTTCCGACCTGGAGTTACCGAGTCCAAAGCAGGAAAAAGCGTTTCAGGACTGGATACTTTTTAAGCCACCAATATTTAAATTGAAGGGTGAAAAAGTGAATCCTTAAACGCCACGCCCTAATACGTTGAGACATTGTGGACTCTGGCTTATGTCAGCCATGTATGGTAGTGCTCTTCCCTTGCTGAGTGAACAGGGCTGCCAATCAACAGCCCTCAAAGATCTTCAAGGAGTAAGTGTATCAAAGTAAACATCAATACCCCCAACGTTGTCTGACAAGCTCTAAAAATGTGTCGAGACCGGATAGGTTTAGAGACTCGTTATAACCCGGCTCTCGGCCGTCTACATGATCACACGAGTCAATTTCAGAAGGAATTACAAAAAAGATGTGTTCCCCTAAAGATACGCCAGATCCCGGCTGTATTTGACTTAGGGTTTGCCTCATTGTTGTACACTATTAAGCTCAGTTGATATTTTGGAGAGGCTTTGGGCACCAGACCTGCGACAGCCAGTGAATGTTATGTACCCGTCCGTAGCCTTTCTCCCAAGTGACAGGGACACATCAATCCTGTCAGTGATATAAGCTCGGCCGTTGGTTGGCAGAAAATATGACTCCCACTGAGGTATGATCCAAGCCAAATACCACACACACACACACACACACACACACACACACACATACACTCCAAGCGGAAGTCCTCAGAGTGAGAGGAACTTCTGCAATTTGTCAGGTTGGTGTTCGTCCAGACTTTCCCCTAAGCCCACATCCCATCTGCTGAGGTGACATTCCTGACTATGTGAGCAGACTGCAACCAACCCCCTGTTCTGACTACGTACCAATTCCACAGAACTGACAGACTGCTCTGACTCACTCTGTCTGCAAGAGAAAGGAATACAGAACGACGGACTGACAGAACGTGCACTCACAGTATCATTGTACAGTGCATTCCAGGGTCTAGAAATTCAGTAGGCGGTAGATGTAGACTTCTTAGATTATACTTGCCTGTAGAAATGAGCTGGCTACAAAATTGAACAGCATTCTAAGTTATTTCGATTTTATCTCTGAGGTTCGTGACAAAAGTGTCTCGTCTTATAAATATAATATATTAAATATTAAATAAATATGAATTATAAATTAAATAATAAAATATAATTCTCTTGGCACCGCGTTAGTGACCAGAAACCAAGCTATGTGCAATAAAGAACACGCAAGTTCTTTTGTCCATTTTTATTGAAATTGTTTTTATTGTTGGTGCTTTCGTATGTCAACAAGAGAAAAGTGTTCTACAATTAATGATAGCTTGTATGCTAAAATGTGCTTTGTTTCCTCACATGACATTAGCATCCTTGCTAGTGTTGTTTGCTATAACGATGATGAAAATATTATGTTACATTATTATGTTAAAACAGTTAACTGGCAAAAAAGTGTTTATCTCTCAGTCTATCAATCAATGATAATAATAATAAACCCTTTTCAATTTTTTTTTCACAAAATAAATTCATATTGGCATACCAGAGCTAAAAGTAAGAGTATGTGCATAGGTGGAATTACAAAAGAATAGCTTTTTTTGCTGGTAAAAATAAATGTACCCATTGTAAAGCTAAGCCAAACTTTGAATAGTTGCTTGGTGCTATTTTAGTGTAGTAGCTAAGCTTTTTTTTTTTACAATACTTCTTATATGGTGCTTTATTATTATAACACATCCTGCGGCTTTCCCCAAAAGAGTAAATAATACCAGCTGGTGAGGGCTTGCAATTCTGGGAATGTTTTTTCTAAAGAAATGTTCTTTCTCCAAAAATGAATCCAATCATCAATATCTTGGACTGAGGCCATTTTCTGTACCCTGAACATCTGCACATGTTAGTAATACACTTAATAGCACATGTGGTTCACTGCATACAACAATCATTTTGTGGAAACTTCTAATGTTTTAAGGCCATGCAATGTCGCCTGTACATGGGTCATATCACAAGCTTCCATCTCATTTAAACATACAGTACATTCAAATTCAATTCCAAAAAGCCTGTCTTATTTTCCTTACTGTGCTAGTAAAGTAAACATTCACATTGGCTTGAAACTTGTAGGCTTCTAAGGGAGCACCAGCCCCATCCTGCTTTAAGCCAACCAAGATCGTTGTTGTGAACTGTGAGGACTGAAGCAAAGCTGACTGATCTAATTCCCCAGGCCTCATGGCTAAACAAGCCGAAGACCTTACGGGACTAGATTTGGACCTCACCTAGATCAACAGGAGAAGGCTGAAACCAAGAAGTAAGGGAACAGCGTTGGATTTAAAAGCTGGGGTTTGATGTAAGAACAAACCCAAGGAAATCTGTGCATACATACAGTATATATATTCCTACAAGCATGTGAAAGAACAATCTCGTTAGAACAGTGTTGACATAACCTTTTTTTTTGCAATTTACTTTAGTGTGATTTTTTAAAACATGCTTACAATAAAACACATTGGATTTGAGGTATGAACATAAAAAATGTTTTAGAAACAGTTATTTATCTTAATCAAAATCAATCAAATCAATCAAATGATTTGCAATAACAATCCAAAAGGCCCCTTCTTATAACACTACAGTATCAAATGACTGGTTTTGAAAATCTACCTTCCTTGCCGTGTAGCGTGGGACAGAGTGTTCAGCAGGTTTTTTTTTGAGGACCTCCAGTCTGTGCAGGCGAAAATCTGGAAGTGTCATTTCCTGTGAAAGTGATATCTCCCTTTGCTTCCAGAGCATCTCCAGTGAAGCTTCTCCTTCCCTTTCATACATTCCCATCCTTAGACAACCGACATCGTAGGAGCACAGGACACAGGGAAACATTTCCCATTTCCCTGTGCTTTTTATAGTGGAAAAAAACAGAGCCAAAGAGAGAGAAGGAGAACGACAAATAACAAGTTTGCCGGTGCAGACCAATAAATTCATCTCTGCGCTTGTGTCTTTTTTGGGCATAGACGAAAGACCCGGGAGGGTGTAAATATAAACAATAACATGGGGAAGGAGGAGTAGGCGAGGGCGGGGGGGGGGGGGGGGGTGGGGGGGGGTGGGGGGGGGGGGGTGAGGGTGCACCTCCTGCCATTCCACACCTTTGGTGCTGGAGCACATAATGGGAAATGCCTCTGCTCTGAGGAGCTGTCAGACGTGTGTGTTAAATTTAGCTTGAGTTCCCTGCATGGCGCAGTGAAATGGAGCCATTGGGTGTGGGTGGTGAGATTCACTCTACCACTGTCGTTCTAAGCCTCTGCTGCCCGGGGGAGGAGGAGGTGGTGGGGGGTGGGGGGGGTGGTTGCGAGGGAGGGGGGTACTTCTTTATTCACTCCTGAATTGACTTGAGAAGCAAGTAGTGTCACTTTATTTCCTTCTTTCTGATAGTGCAGGAGAAAGAAAAGGAGATAAGAGGGAGAAAAAAAACCTGCTCACCACCTGCTAATTAGGGAGCAGTCTACCTTGGCGTTCTAATCCCCTACCCTTCCGCGGGCCCCTACACTGTAGCAGTGCTCACGAAGCACTCGGGAAGTAGGTTAGGATTTGAATATTGTTGTTATTAAACGAAGTTGACTGAGAGATAATGTGCTCGCTTCACTCGCCGGTTCCGAGGGGCTCCGGCAATGCGAGGTGCCAGCTAATACGTCTCAATTATTTTTGATCCTCTCTTGGTCTTCGGCTTCGAGCAGAAACACGAGTGACTGATTTCAATGAACTCACACGACAATGAGCTCCTTGTCCGAGTGGGAGTACTGTGGAGCTCGAGTTAGATGGAAACTTTGACGAGGTTGTGTAGTGGGTAGGTGCATGTGAGAAAAGTAATCTGCATTTAATGTGAGCACTTTGAAGAGGAGGCACAACGTGACTCAGCGCTCCTTCATCAAATGCTAAATGCGCCGTGCGGTACGACTTGACGTGTGGGATGTGACAGCCGTATGAGTGTATAAAAACATGCTCTTATTTTTGGACTTTAACACTAAGTCAGAGATGCCATTTCCAACTCAGGGTAAATGTAAACCTTCATTGAATTCATTTGCAAACAAATATTAAGTGCACTCTGTCCAATGTTATTTCTAAGCAGCAGAACACCTGAAAACCGAATCTTTTACAATTATTGGCAACATCAAAAAAGATTCATTGTTCGTGTTTTAACAAAGGCAAGAATTTTTTGCCGTGCAGAATCTTTTATCCTCAAGTGAACCAACCAATTTTCTCTGACATCTAAGTGATTGGTCATACTTTAAAAGGTTAGCCAAAGGTAAGGAAAGATGAATGAACTCAATGGACAGCGATGATGAAACCCCCGTTCTGGCCTGTGAGGCCTTGGTATTATGACAGGAAGAGGTAATGATCGCAGCCATTCTTTCTCATTGCCTTCCCAGTTAATGGCCAAAAGTGTGGCCTCTCTCATTAGTCCCACTCTTTACAGAATAGGAAGAACGACCTAGGGGGAAGATAAGCACAAAGATGGGGTAAGAAACCACATAGATGAGCCGCTAATTAGCAACCCTGCAGTTCTAAGAAAGAGGACATCCCTAATCACATAGAGAGAGAGAGAGAGACCACTTGCACTCACTTGGCCCAGCCCTGAAACAATTGCAAAATATGTCTATTCATGTAAAAGTATGTGAAGAGATTAGAGGCGGAATACTAAATGACACCATACTTTAGGTCAGGGTATCAACCCAGAGTATGTTTATGGTAATGTACTGTGTCATAATGGCAATACAGGTCTTTGTCCCAGGTAAGCTTGAGCGGCCATTGGTTTTTACTTGACACATGGTTGAATGATCTCTTCACATTAGAACTGCAGGTGTGCAGGGTATCTTTGCCATCCCCTATACGTTATTCTGTGTGTGTGTGTGTGTGTGTGTGTGTGTGTGTGTGTGTGTGTGTGTGTGTGTGTGTGTGTGTGTTTTCAGTGCAAGAAAAGTGGTTAGGTATAAAAGGGACAGTTAGGTTTTGCCTAAAGAAAAATGCTAAATTACATTAACTACCACCATTTTTTTACTCTATATCTTTTTATTATTGAAGAACATTTTGCTGAAAGTGACAGTGAAGTCATTTCTTTACATGGCAGGGCATGCCATTAATGATTTCATTAATAGTCTTTAGACAGTTGGATCCCAGTACCACAGCGAAGGAAAGGGAGGACGTCTTTCTCTCAAACCCTAGGCTGCATATCACAGGCCAACTGGTGCAAGTCACAAGTCCCTGTTAGTGGCACCAAGGTGTGAGGACGGATGCTATGATAGAATGGCTGTTCGCCTCGCAGCAGGCGTTAATGATTCAAGGCGATGTGCCCAAATGTCAAAGGATACATTTCCTGTCCCCGTGAAAAAGAAAAACCGCACACTCTGAAGAATGACGTATGGGCACTTGCTCTCCATCTCTGCAGACGGAGCGCGCTGAACAGTTGGCTGATCCCCGAGCAGAAACATGTTCATGCACGGCATGCAGAAACAGAACAGAGTTCAAATGGTGCGCTAACAAAGTGAGTATAATGAGAAGGATGAGTTCAATACCTACTCTATAAAACATATGGAATGGTAACGTATGAAAAAGAATACAAGTAACTAGTGAAAGACAATCGTTTCTTCCGGTAGCTGTAATTGAATTGCACAAATCTGAACCATAATGTGTTAGACAACTACAAAAACGTGTCTAAGTTTAATGTGCAACAAAGTACACTGATAATGAAAAGTTCCTTTTTATTCTCATCAATCTATAAATAATACCCCAGACTGACAAAGTAAAAACAGGTTTGTAGAAATTTGTGCAAATGTCTTACAAATTAAAAAACTTAAATATCGCATTTGCATAAGTATTTAGACCGTTCTTTCAGTACTTTGTTGAGGCACCTTTTCCAGCAATTACAGTCTCAAGTATTCTTGAGTATTACGCTACAAGCTTGGCACCCCTTTATTTGGGAAATTCTGCCCATTCTCCTCTGCATATCCTCTCAAGCTCTGTCTGGTTGGATGGGGTAGCGTCGATACTCAGCTATTTTCAGCTCTCTCCAGAGATGTTTGATCGGGTTCAAGTCGGGGCTCTGGCTGGGCCACTCAAGGACATACACAGACTTGTCCCCAAGCCACTCCTGCGTTGTCTTGGCTGTGTGCTTAGGGTCGTTGTCCTGTTGGAGGGGGAACCTTCGCCCCAGTCTGAGGTCCAGAGCGCTCTGGAGCAGGTTTTCATCACGGATTCTCTCATCATCCCCACAGCATGATTAAGCCAGCTACATGCTTCACCCTGGGGATGGTATTGGCCAGGTGATGAGCGGTACCTGGTTCCCACCAGATGTGACGCTTGGAATATAGGCCAAATAGTTCAATTTTTGTTTCATCAGACCCGAGAATCTTGTTTCTCATGGTCTGAGAGTCCTTTAAGTGCCTTTTGGCAAACTCCAAGCGGGCGGTCATGTTTCTTTTACTGAGGAGTGGCTTCCGTCTGGCCACTCTGCCATAAAGGCTTTCATGGTGGAGTGCTGCAGAGATGGTTGTCCATCTGGAAGGTTATCCCATCTCCACAGAGGAACTCTTGAGCTCTGTCAGAGTGACCATGGGGTTCTTGGTCACCTGCCTGACCCCTTACACAGCTCAACATTATTGGGGTTTTGTAACCAGCAGTTAATGTTTCTTGAGCGGTTTGGTGAGAATTTTGCTCAGGCAGACACTAGCATCATTATGCCTTAACAAACTTTGATACGGTACATACATCACAATGAATGGATGAATAGATGATAGAAGCTACGTCCGGGAGAATTGAGAGGGTGACGGCAGAGCGTTGACAGGTTTTTGAGACGGGCCAGGTGGAATGGAATTATTCAAGCGTCCCCTTTTCATAAACAGATGGGAGCTGTTTATTGCTGCTAAACCTTTCTGGTGAGTGAAGATATAATTACAGATTAGATGGGTTGAGGTTATTGGAAGTTGAATAAACAGTTCCGTTTCTCTGCAAGATCCCTTCTTTTGAGTTGAAAATCTCCTGAAGGGTTGTTGCTGCTGGAAAAAGGCATTTTATTAATGACACCTGAAGTTTTGAATGGTATGGGTAAATAAAGGTTTGATAGTTCAGAACCACTGCTTTCTTGCAATATCAGTGAAAAAGTCAGTACTACCCAATGGTCCCACTGTGGGTGTTGAGGAGTTCATGATCTCTTATTTCACTCTCTCTCTACCATTTTATCTTGAAATTATACAAAGTATCCCAGATAAGAAAGAAACGATTAAAGTTAATCTTATATAGGTGTTTACAGACACCCCACAGGATTTGACAAATCGTTACCCAAACGTTAATTAATGACACAATAATTTGTGTTTCTTGGGGAAAAAAGGCAAAAATTCTAGGATATTTAGAAAGACTACACAGTATGCAATATGTTTATTTGAGGTATTCATTTTTCCACAGTTTTAATTCAACAATGTACTTGTTTTAGCACTAAATGATGCTGATTAAGAGAATTCAATTAAGGCTTTCAATTTAGTTGCAGTATACTTGAGTGGTGTGCAGGTGACTTCAGAATTCCAAGCATGCTGTATTTTGCCCTACTTTCTGTAATTATTTTGTATAATCCAGAGGTCCTATGGTGAATAATGCTGATGCCAGTGGATCTTTTGGGCTAAGCCTCATATATTGAACGTTTCAAAGCAACTTTCTTTGAGGGCTTTAAGTATAATAATATCGATTAAAGGCCTTGCTGAGGTGTTTTGGTCTTGAAATCATAAAAAAAGAGATATCCAATGCATGTCATGCAACATTTAATTCCCTTTAGTCGGTAATTGAGTTGGTCAATTCATCTATGGTCTCCAAATACGTTTTAAGAGTTGCCACACATTGCGAGTAAACCAATCCAGTTGGTTTAACATCATTTAAGTCCCAGCCACCCATCATAGAGCTGTTTTGATAAAACAACGCAGAGGAGAAATATGACAGGGCCAGAAAAGCCTTTGTGCCATTTTTGAGCATGTCAGAATTGGACTGAAATCGCAAGGCACAAAAAAGGAAAAGAAACCAAGGTAGACAACCTAGGATAGAGCAAAGTGTCAAGGCAAGCCTCCAAGCTTGTTTTTCCAATGCTAACTATTCTGATGTTGGGTTCAGATAAAAAAAAAAAAAACAGGAATAGCCTCGTTTTCCTTTGTGTTTGTCTTTGAGTGCAGGAATAAAGGAGACGCTCTTCCCCCCCGCCCCCCTACCCTCTCCTTTCTGCTGGAGTCCATTAGGCCAGACATCGTCAGTCAGGAGTAACTTTGACATTTGCTGAAACGCCCAGTGGAGTGTTCAGCCTTGAAAGGCTATCCAATCCTCTGACCCCAAACTCTGGTTTTCCCCGTTCTTTTCCATCCAAAGCCCTTTGTGACCCTAAATGCTAGTATGTTGCCACAATGAAGACAACCGACATACTGTGCATTTACACATTTAATACAGAAATTACAGAAAAGAACAACAGTGGTAGGAACACTTTGAATATGATTAATCCAACTTTTAACAATTCAACGCCTACATTCGTAGAGTATACAGCCTAACACTTTACATCCAGGGATTCCCTGTTTAGTAAGCCTTACGAAGACACAACATGTATTTTCTAGTCATGGGTTAGATATTTAATGGTGTGAATATCTTGCCACTTCACTCACATTTTTAATGCCAGCTGATGATGCTTACTTCATTATGGCTAGTAATAAAAAAATATTTTTGTAAAAAATACATACAATTTACCAAGACCAGCAATAGACTTTGGCCACGTAAAGGACCCAGGCTTTAAACATGCCTTCGTGCTTTGGAGTGTATCTATATTGCCATGGTCCTAGGTTCCCAGGGTCCTATGTTCCCAGCATCCTAGGTTCCCAGGGTCCTATGTTCCCAGGGTTGTATGTTCAATTCCATGCTATGTTCCCTGAATGTGCCCACACATTTTGATTTTGTGATAAAAGTTAACAACATCTATAATTATGTTTGTGCATAATTTGGTTCCAATTACTGTTGATTCCCATTTGAACACACATTCAAGGCTACATTCCACTGGGTAAGAATTCCAATTTACAGTATACCCTTATAGGCAGGATTAGGATTTACATTTTAACATCTGCATAAACAATAGTCAAATGATAGCCAATGAAGAAAGGTCATATTGTGTAGCCTATAAAAAAAGAACATTTGGTTAGTTTTAGTATGACGCTTTCTCAGCAAACAGTAAAAAACCAACAAAAGTAGTAGAATTTAAATAATAACGTGATAGACAGGATCTCATTGTTATGATAGTATTTAAACAATAGCACGAACAATAGTGAAAGTTGTACGACAAACTAGAGAAAGGCTATATAAACTGAAGCCTGTAGATCACAGTAAACGTTCAAAAAAGGAGAAAGATGTATGAAAGCACAAACATGTCCCTGAAGCTGAACTGAAGCTTTAAGACACCTGGGGAACATTGTACCCCAGGAACATTGTACCCCAGGAACATTGTACCCTAGGAACATTGTACCCTAGGAACATTGTACCCTGGGAACAGTGTACCCTGGGAACAGTGTACCCCGAGAACATTGTACCCCGGGAACATTGTACCCTGGGAACATTGTACCCTGGGAACATTGTAAGATGACTCCCCCTGATTCCCCTGGCCATATCTGTTGCCCGCATGGTGCGTACATCCCCTCCATAAATAACAATCCCATATGACCTTAAAGCAGGAGGTTTTGCAAGAGTATCCCCAGGAGAACATTCTTTATATTCCATGAGACAAGCCCAGCCCGGCATCCATCCATTATAAATGGACTCCAGCTTCACCGGCCCTGTTCGTCCTTCTGTGTGGGTAGTTTCCCTGAAATATTCACCTGGTCCACTCTTTCAGATTAACTCTTTCAGAGATTAATGGAAATAGAAGAGCTGAGGGAGATGTCCCTCAGCCCCCTCAAAGAACAGGCAGAAACGCTGACTCCAGCTGCCTCAGCAGAGCAGCCCCAGAGGGAGCAGATAGGCTGTATCATGGCTAAATGGAGATGGACGCACCCTGGCTAGGGTCCCACCGCGGGCTTAGCTGGTTGACCCTGCACACCGGCTATAGGGGGGACAGCAACCTTTATAGAGAGATCCTTTATAGAAAGAAAAAGAATCTACTGCCTCAATACGATCAGCTGGTGATCGTTCGAACTCCTAGCTGACGACCTAGGGTTTTAAAAGATGAACCATGGATAGGTCAGGTCGCCAGTCTTGCAGTTGACTGTTGAGAATAGACAATGGACTAGAGAAAGGATTTTTCCAAGAAAATGCTCCATAGCCTCTAAAAATATATTCCCTTACACTCCAAACCACCTCATCTACAAGGACTGATCAGAATTCATGGACATTTGTTATTTTCCCAACACATGGTAAGTTCTCCCTTTTCCTTTCTATAATCTCTGAGATGATAAAGGAAGCATGAAGCGACACGGTAAGTTCACACAACTGGAAACATGGGTTAGAATTCCCCGAGGAGAACGCACACTGGATTTACGTTTGGTCAGTGTTACTGGGTTGTGTGTGACTGTGTGCATGTTCAGGCCTGCTGGTGTGTGACACGGATCAATGGTGGTGTCCACCACCCTAAATCCCCAGGTTGGGAGTAAAGCTGACTGCTTGATTTCCAGGAGCTGCCCATGGCACAGAACAGTGAATGGTGGAGAAAGTTAACGAGAACCAGCCTAAGCCTCACGCCATGCGACATTAAATCTTACAGCAGCGAGGGAGGAAAAGGGGAAAGCCCAGAGCACATAAATGCCATTGTTGAGAAATGTATCAAACTAAAACTTAGATAAAAAAAAAAACACCAGTGTGCATAGTGCATGTCAAATGGATCAAAAAAGCCTTCACCATGTCCTAATACAGTTAAAAAGACAGACAACCCGTTTCAATTACAGGCAATGATTTAGAAGGGTGGTTGATGATTGGACTACTGGGAGTAATGGATTATTGGAACGTCCTCATTGGTGAGCTGGGAATCATGGGAAGCACAGGCAAATCTCTTTTACCGCCACTCTACAATTGATGGTGACCAGAGGGTGCTTTATCTTTCCGTGCATTTTTATTTTATTTATTTTTTCGTTCAATAAAGTAACGGGCCTGCTTTGTTCAAAGTTATACCCGCCTGCGAATGTGCTGACTAGCCGTCTGCTACATGAAAGATCCCTTAAACCAAAAGTGGATTGTAGAACCTTTGTAAAAAAAAAAAAAATACCCACAGCAACACTCTGGGCCACTGAAGATTTATTTACGATTTGATTGATGGAAATGTGCTCTCAGGGATGGATCGCCTGCTTTGAATTAGCATTGCGCCGGGCATACATTTCCCCTTGAACAGGCCCATTGACCATGCATGTGTCAGAGAGTGTTTTTCAAAAGGCAGCTCTTGCTGTGAGCCAAGTGTCACTCCCACACATCCAGCAGTGCAGCGGTGGGGGACTGTGGGTGTTAGGCCCCAGCCCACATACATGGAGAGGGCTCAACGTGAACCGAGAGCCAAGCCCTGTTTCCCGGAGGTTGCTGATTTCATCAATGGCGCAGGGAGAGAAGATTCAACAGAGGCCTGTCTGTGTTTGGAGCAGCAACAAACTGGGGTCTATCAACAGAGACTCCAACCAACCTGGCACGTTGGTGCCTTTGGACGAATATTTAGTCAGTCACGTGGTAACAGAGACTTGTAAAAGATCGATCCGGAGAACCACACTGACAGGATTAACACTTGATTGCGATCCAAATGTTCATCTCTAAAACGTCTTAATTTGCGTGTTTTCCCAAATGAAATAACTTCTTCTCTCCCTTTTTGAGCAGGGCAGTGTCCATTCTCAATCTGTGGCTTCTTAGAAAACAATGTGGTGCCATTATGTGAAAGCAAAACGATTCTAGAATGGTCAGACATGCTTCGGATCCCGGAGGATTTAGCATAGTTAGAGACGGGGCTGATTACGCATCAAATCATATTCAGAGTGTGTGCTTTGATGCATTATTGTGATTACCAACAAGCTGGAGGAAACCAAAGTGATAATGAAGATGATTTGTCCTCCCCGTTTTGATCCACTCTGTCTCCTCTCCCCCTCCCCTTTACCAAACTCTTCATTCCCTCCGTTCCTAAATAACGGTAATGCTTGCTTTAGTTAAGTGGAAGAAAGTTGGAGATAATGGCTTATCGTCTGGCTTGAGGGTTTATTTTGTCCGGAGAATTGCTAGATGTCCGAACAATAAAGAGACATTGCGCAAAAGGAGAAAAAGAAAGATGTTGATAGAGTAAGAAGTACAGCCATTTCAAGTGAGCACCTCTGTAGGTTAGTGTGTGTTGCAGCAAGGGAACTGTAAAGGGCTTCTGAGGCAGAACCCTTTATGTGTTGTTATGGCGAGGATAAGGGTCACAGAGGAAACAGAGGCTTCTCCTCTGTGGTCAAGTCCCATTGCAAAGGCAGGGATTTTATAAAGTGCAAACATTATCAATTACTACCAACACAAAACAATTTGTTTGCAAGGAATGTTGCCTTTGATGAGGTATGAGGACTTCAGAGAGAAAGGAGGCGGGAGAGAGTTGCTGGATGAAAGTTCCAAACAGCCTTTGAAATGTAGAGGCGCGTTTCTTAATTCTTAATTTTCAACGCAAACAATCAAACAAAGCTTAAGAGCGAAAACAGCAGAGATAATTGTTTCTCGTTTCACCAGACACTCACATCTAACTCGTCAGATTCCATTATGCCAATTCGATTGTACCCAGGCATTGTCTTTTGCTTCTGTCTGTTGTTCTCCTCTGCTACCATTGCTATGAATGATGCAGGGGAAAAAACATTCCTTACTTGAACTATTGAGCCTTCTGCACGTGTGTGGCATGACTTGTTTTTTCCATGTCATTTATTTAAAGCACCAAAATAGAAATCTGTTGGGAAAATGTTTGAATGTTTTATTTTAATGAGTATTCATTTAGAACATAGAGTTGTGGGAATGTTGTTTATATAAAAAATGTCTGGCACAGTCAGGGCAAGACTGAGAGGGAAAGCAAATTAAGTCAAAAAAAAAATTATTAGAATAATACGTGGAACAGATCAATGGGGTACTTCCGTTCTCTTCAAAATGCAAGCTTCACATTTAACAGTGAAATGAATCAGCTGTAGTAGCTGATCGGTTAAGGAGACCAGTGGGGACTTTTCCTTTTTCCTGACCCACAGGGAATACCTCGCATTTCTTATTTTATAATTATTTTATTTTATTTCATAACTAATATTTCCCGGCTACAAAAAGAGGAGAGACAGATATTCTCTCAGCTGTGGAGTATTAAGAAGGGGTCAGCCACATAAACTTTAATCAAGCCTGCATGCTCCCCCATCTGTATACTCTAAATAAGTTCTCACAGAGTCTGGGAAAAGCACGCCATGTAAAGAACACGCTGGTGTTGTGAAACCAACTTAAGGATCACCAGGGTGACGCCTGTCTACATGAGTTCGGTTCTGTCATAAGGTACATAATGAACTTACAGCAGCGCTACAGGTTACCAGGTCATATTCTACCTCAAAGACTTAATAGTGTGTGAAAACATAGCACAGTAATAAGATTGTGGACGTATGTAGGCAAAGTGATATGGACTGACCCTCTGCCCTGACTGTAAGTATGTGTAACCGATGCTGTATAACATCCCTTCATATTCACTCTTAGTAATCACATGGGCATCAGCATGTACCTTACAGCTGGTGTACAGTCGCTCAGAAGCTACGGGGCAAAAAATTTACTTCTGATGTATGGCAAAAAAAAAAAAAAATGATATTCAGTAAAATAATTAGTTAAGAAGAAGTTCATGGTCTGAATTTGTAATTTATCCATATTAAAAAACCAAGAGATGGTACTTAGGCTATGTTCAGACCAAAACTGTTTGACAGACTCAGAAAAGCTCTCAGGTTGGTGTCATTATCATGTTTCTTTGTTGCTAAGTTACAACAACTGTGAAATCCACTGCAAGCAGAGAACTTTTCAGGTCAGAGTTTAATATTTCTCAATTTGAGTGGCTTTAAAAAGTACAATAATAATAACTTTAATTTGATTTAAGAGCGCCTTTCTGAAACCCAAGGACACTTTACAAGGCATATTAAAACCAGACAATTACTATAACAATAACTAAACAAAAGACACAGCTGCATTCATATTAAACTATTCAGAGGTGTGTGTTAATAATTGTCTTCTCATCTGTTTTTTTCTGCTTTATAGATCTAATCGAACTCAAACTTGTATGATTGTCTACCTGTGTAGTTCCTACACACTACATGTGTTGGACAAACTCAGAAGGTAGAGTATTGGAGTATATTTCCATCCAAGGGATTTAGGGTCATTCTCATCTCCTCTAAATTTTCTTTGAATCTGCATACATCTGTCTATTCAAGCATTCCACTCTTAAAAGTTCTTCCTACAGAGGAGCTTTTCATTTCCAACCCACAACCGGAAATATAACTCCTACCGACCAAATTCTGTAGATTAACAATCCAAACTATTTTTACATCAGTCCATAAAATCGATTGGTTGAGAGTTTATTTACTGTTAAATTCCAGGATAATATTACGTCTGACGCCTCAGTTGATATTGCCCTCCATGCAGCAGACTCAGCAGGACTGCGGCAACGGTAGCCCTTTCAGACTGTATATCATACTGTATAATACATCATGAATAGGAACCAGCATGTAAGCCCTCATGCTGAGATCTACTAACATCAACCTTCCGTCGGGCCCTTTAATTTGATAAAGCGCCCTTCTGTGACCTGCGAGAGCTATCTAGAATAGATGCAATGTGAGTGTATTACCAAATGGCCCCTAATAGACCCGTACTTATGGAATAGATGCAATGTGAGTGTATTACCAAATGGCCCCTAATAGGCCCTTACTTATGGAATAGATGCTATGTGAGTGTATTACCAAATGGCCCCTAATAGACCCGTACTTATGGAATAGATGCAATGTGAGTGTATTACCAAATGGCCCCTAATAGGCCTGTACTTATGGAATAGATGCTATGTGAGTGTATTACCAAATGGCCCCTAATAGACCCGTACTTATGGAATAGATGCTATGTGAGTGTATTACCAAATGGCCCCTAATAGGCCCTTACTTATGGAATAGATGCAATGTGAGTGTATTACCAAATGGCCCCTAATAGGCCCTTACTTATGGAATAGATGCTATGTGAGTGTATTACCAAATGGCCCCTAATAGACTCGTACTTATGGAATAGATGCAATGTGAGTGTATTACCAAATGGCCCCTAATAGAACTTATGGTAGAACTTATGGTTCGCTGCAGCCCCAGCATCCCCCTGTCTGCCTCGTGGTAGGACCTAGTCTAAATGAAGCTTAACTATGTCAAATGCCAGAGCATGACTCTATTGTCAGGCAATGATTCCTACACTGTCAAAGGCTCCTTTGTATCAAGCCTGAAAGGGCTCCTGCTTTTCCCTCAAATCCACTGCATTGACACATAAGTGACCCCAGGGCTGATTCTGGTAATTACGTTAGCGGAGACAAGCTCTGGCCTGAACTCTCAGCCCCACTGTATGTGGCCGGCTTTCAGCACCCATTATGGCTGTCAAATTCCATCTGACTAAATTGGAGGGTGGGGTTCAACATGCCATTATTTGGCTACGGAGAGGTTACTAAATCCGAAATGCAATCTAAGCATTGCTCAAACTTGTAATTACTGTTATGGAAACATAACTAATCTACAGGTTTCTGCCCCTGTCTCAGCATGTTCATTTGTGTATAACATTCATATACTGTGAACAGTATACACACATTTTTATAGAGGACAATAACTATGTATGAAAGTCACAACTTGTGAAAATGTATGTTTGGCTCAGAGAAGACAACACACTATAAAATGTAGGATATGGAGTATAAATATTAAGTTATCAGGGATAAAACATGGTTTCTGTTTCTCACTCACACCATAACCATACCTTTTGTCAACAGGAGATCCTTCAGAGCCATCTAGGATATTAGTGGCTTAAAAGTAAAACAAAAATCAATTTTAATAAATGTTCTATAAAAAACAGTGCTTGTTTTGAAAATGCTATAATAACGTCTCTCATACATAATTGCTGACATGATATTTTGACTACTTCAATTATATTTTGAACCAACTGACTGACTGAAATTGAAATTAATTATGTACTAAAACTCTTCAAAACACTCATGTTAATATTGACACAGCAATGTCATCATAACTTCACCTCAATTTAGCCTCCGTCATTGATCATCATAAACACAAAATGGATTTGCCAGTCAACCATGTTATGATTTTTCTGCCCCAAGCAGACCAAGCTAGTCTATTATTTGATCCTGTGTATGTTCTATCCTGTCTCTGTCAAAGTGCATCCTGACCATCTCACTGAGAGCCTCAGTCAAGGACATTTCGTTACCTACACACACTGAAGAACCTTCTTCTTTCTTGCCCATGGCTTTAGTGCCAGGTGTGAATGATTTAGAGAGAGAAAATCATTCATATTGCGCTTTGCATTGAAAGAAAATATTATTTTAGTGATCATATAGACAATTGTAATAATAGAATTGTTTAAACCACTGATGATAATAATGGGCCACTGTAAGCTTACATTTTAGGTTTTAAATGGGGTTTCTTGTCTGGAATCACCCTGGACTGTCTTCATTTAAACTTTGGTGGTGCTTAGGTTCAGATTCAAGTAATAGGGTATAATGACACAAAGTAAAACAAAAAGTAATTTTAATAAATGCTCTATAAAAAACTATAAATGAGTTTGTTTTGAAAATGCTATAATAGTAATATGGTATAATGATGCGACAGGCTGAATATAAAATACAAAGCTAAACAGATTGACTAACTAAAAGAAGAAAAAAAAATACGGAAATCTAATAGGGCTATGGTTCTGACAATACTATATCAACATCATCAGATGTTACTGTGTTTTGGTAGCATAGATAGTACCTTGTCTAAATCTCCTTGACACGCCTTTTTTGATGTATCAGCAAAAAAACAAAAAACAAAAAACTTCAGCCGTCTGAAAGTCACTTTCTTCTTCACTTTCAGTTTAACAAAGCTCCAGGAAGTGTTTACTTGATGACACCATTACCAAGCACTGCCCTGATAGTGACCCTGTACGGTAAATAAGTTATTTGCAGGGAACCACCGTCACAGTAGTGATTGACCTTCCTGTCGGCAATGACAGGTGTGTGTGTGTGTGTGTGTGTGTGTGTGTGTGTGTGTGTGTGTGTGTGTGTGTGTGTGTGTGTGTGTGTGTGTGTGTGTGTGTGTGTGTGTGTGTGTGTGTGTGATAGTCGGCGTGGAAAGTAGCAGCCGTATGATGATTCAATCTTCAGCTGAGCTCGCTGCATCATGAATTATTCCAGACAAGGGCCAGAACATTGACTCATGGGGGTCAGCCCTTGAAGAGCCCAGGGAGCCTGGCCCAGCCCCAAAGTTAGAGCAGCTACAAATGGACAACAAAACGCTCTAAGTCCCCTCCGGTCCTTTCACCCACTCCCCCTTGGGCTCCGAGGCCGAGCAGGGTCCACCTCTCTCGGCCCGGAGTGCAGGGGAGGAGTCGGTGGGAGGACCAGAGGTGGGAGTGCCAAGGGAACGGACTAAGTCCTCAGAGAAAGTTAGAGCAGCTACAAATGGACGACCACAACCCCTCGCTTTGGATGCCAATAGGGACTGGCGAGCGTAAGCTCATTTGAACGCGTGGTCACTTGGTGGCCTTTGAACGCTTTTAAAAGATAACATGCTTACTTTGTACAAGGCTTTGTCAGTCCAGAATGGAATACATCAGATATAAGCTGAAAATATATATTTCACAAAGCAAACAATGCCCACGTTATGCAATTGTTCTTAAACATATTGCTCCATAAGAAACAAGATAAAAAGCACTGTTCATAGCTAGAATTGTATTTTATGAAGGTGATTATGATATCATTATTCATTCTTTAATAAGTTATCCCACATCGATAATCAGTTGCTGATAACCCAATCCTGATTTGATAACTGCTTTAAGCTCAGTTGCTACCAAACCTTAGCAATGTTGATGCCTCCGGGTCCGGCCAATTCTAAGATGGTGGGGTTGTGGAAGGAGGATTTATGACAGCGGCAGCTCTGTAACTCTTCCTCTGTCATCCCTATTTGTATTCTCATTTAATTTCAAACGGAAACATCTGAACGACCAAGTAACAAGCGACACTAAAAACTTTCCGAGTAAAAGTTGGTCTTTGGTCTTTCTCATTCAGTCAAAGTGAGCTCTCCCTTAATTTCCTGTACTACATCTTCTTAGAAAAGAAGTCTGAGCTTTATAGCTAATTTGTATTCATCTGGTTTCTCCTGACTCAGCGCAATTTCCATTACTCTTGTCCCTTCGCCTTTTGGTGGCTGCCATTAGAATAATGTAATCTCCGGCAATGATTCACCCAGGCACCGTCACATTGGTCAACGGTTACATTTGTCTGACGGCCTCCATCCTTTGTATTGGACGAAATAATCAGTCACTTACCAGAGGAATTCTAATGTTCCTTCACATATTACAATGTACCATTATTGCGGTGTCAAACGTCATGTTAAGAGAAAGATTTTGACTCCTGGTCTTTTTCTGTGCGGGTGTCAGGAAATTCTATGTTGAGGAGTGTGTGTGTGTGTGTGTGTGTGTGTGTGTGTGTGTGGGAAGGGATGATAAAGAAAGCCCTGCGGATTTAATAAGCTAGAGCCTTATACTGTGTGCAAACTAGAGACTTCCTTAAACTATATATATATTTTTCCGATGTATTTTTCATTTGTCAATTCAAAAACCGTCTATATGCAAAAAAAACAGGAGCCCTTCCTGTTCGCATCCGCAAAATGTCTTTTCTTTTATTTACCCAGCCATCATTGAAAACCCCGCCTGCTCACAGTAACTACAGCTGACATATGAATGCTTGCGTGTTTTCTAGTTTGGGCCCCAGCGGCTATTTCAGCGTCGACATGCGGACACAAGCCAGGGGCAGATCCCTGGTGTCCATGGCTAAAAGAAGACTCTCCCCCGTGTTTCCCAATCAATAGAGTGAAAGGAAATCTCCTTTTTTTCAGGCCTGTGGCCAATCAGTGAGAAGAGGAAGGGGAATGCAAAGTGTATAGGATCTCTGTTGCCGTGGCAGCTGCCAGCGAGAGAGCCAGGAGCTAATGGTAATATTGGATACCTATTACCCTGACCAGCGTGAGAGGGGAAAACACTGATCTACTTTGATTTGAAACTGAACTGTCCAAACCTCATCCCTTCTGGAGACGAGTTACGATTGAGCCGACCGAGCCTTTGATGGGAGCACGTGGAGGACATGGACAACTTGACCCATGCGTCGCCTGTTCTGTTACCCGGGGGTCAATCACCAAGCAGGGCTCTGAATATTCGTTCGTTTAGCATAGATACACTTTTGCTGGGGTTTGAGAGGGCTCAGGTGTGTCTTAAGTTAGTCTTGCGCTCGCTGCCTTAAATGCTGACTCTGCCACCTGCCTTACTGACAGTGGGGCTCCGTACTGGACAGAGGGGCTGTCTGTCATCTCCTGACCCCCCCCCCCTCCCCCCCACACTCCCACCCTCCACCCAATTTAGTCCAGCCACAGGTCAAGCGGAACCATTACGGAAAAATTCTATGACATAATCAAGATGTACCCTCAGACGGTGCGATAATTGTGTATTGATTGTAAATAACAGGATGGCTTTGTAGATGGCAATAGATTGTATTGAAGAGCCCACTGCAGCACTTCCTCCCCCAGCTCCCGGGGTCTGCGGTTGGCAGTGGAACGGACTCGAATTCCCTAACAAGCCTCCTTTAGTGCTGTGTCTACCAAGTGGGATCCCATGGCAAACAATTTGGCGAAAGACAGAAGAAGCAGCAGAAGGGTTCTGCTTGCACTGAATAACCTACCATATAGACAATATGGAAGAGATGGGCCGTGCTTCACTGGCACTGAATAACCTACCATATAGACAATATGGAAGAGATGGGCCGTGCTTCACTGGCACTGAATAACCTACCATATAGACAATATGGAAGAGATGGGCCGTGCTTTACTTGCACTGAATAATGTTGACTTTCTTCCGCTTCCTAAAACAAATGGGGGCGGAGGTTGTGTGTCTCTGTCAGTATTTAACTAAGAAGGTTTGTTACCTTATTACTCTTATTATTAATAGATGACACTAAGAAGGTTTGTTACCTTATTACTCTTATTATTAATAGATGACACTAAGAAGGTTTATAAATAGATGATGCACAGGTCAAGGGAAGTACACTTGCCACAATGTCAGGAAAATAAACTAAAGAAACAGCCAAGCAATAAATTGTGACAAACCATACAAAAAAAAAAAAAAGATTTGAATACCTATGAATCGCACAATAGTACCGCCAATGCTCAGTGGCCTGATCATACTGTTATGGGCATGCCATACAACCACTTGAAAGCTTCGTTAAAAAACAGTCTCATTGTAAAAACGAGAAGGCTACTCACAAAGAACTGTTCAATGAGAGCTCCTGATTGAAGCCTTATTTAAATTCCATTTATAAAAAGTGAATACATATTCCCCAAATACTCCTCTTTCGATTTTTCCATATAGCCAACTGTTAAGTGATAAGTCATTTTCCAACTTTCCCTTAAATGCATTTTCATAACCAGGACATAAGAATAACCCCACAGATGTGCTTTATGGTGGCAAATAGAATCTCTGCAGAAACTTGAAATAAATCAGACAAACCCAATTGAGCCAGTTCCACTGAAAGGTCAGTAGGTGATATTTGGATCCCTGAGACCCACAGAATAACTTGTGGACTTCATCTTCATGTGATATATTTGTATACAGTGGCATCACTAGGGTTGATGTCACTCAGTGCAGTAACTTATGGTGTTTTTTTTTTTACCATAATTCAAGATGGGCTCTTGCTGTCTATTTTGAAGTGCTACTCTTCTCTCTGTAGTTTGGCATATTCCAACATGAGCCTAGCGTCTTCCTATTACTAGCTGCTGTTTGCCAAACTTGCAGATATGTAGGACAGCAACTGTTATGCAAATAGTTGGCACTAACCTTGAATAATGTCACACAGCACAGCCAGGATGGACTGGGCCAAAGGCAAAGCTTGGACCACTCAACTTGCAAAGATACACATTATACTAAGCAAGAGGACAAAATGGCATTGAAAGCCTCTTACATCTACCATTAATAACACCAGCCTATATCAAACTCACGGCACTGTCCTTACACAATCCACCAATCCCCTCTCCCTTTCCTCCTCACTGCCCTTCCTTCCAGTCGTGACACCCCCTCTGCTGTATTCGGTCTGTGTTTTTCATGCCTCCTTCTGCGATATAAATGGTCAACCATTATCATGCGTACCCTAGAGAGAGGGAGGCAAGCAAAGGAGCGGAAAAGATAGGGCGAGAACACACATGCTGAAAGGATCCTATTACTTACTGTGTGTGTGTGTGTGTGTGTGTGTGTAATAAGCAGGATTTATCGACGTGCGTCAGTGGGTTATGTTTGAATAAGCTAGGGGCGATTGGAAGAGAATGTTTTTTCTCTGTAAGTACTTTCTCCCGCGTCACTGTCAGAGAGATCAAAAGAATGGAGACACACACACCTAAAGGATGCCGCTATCAGACAACGGTGGCGTGTGGAACAGTTACACACTGCAGGGCCGATAAAGGGAAACGGTAAAGGGTGGAATGCAAACAGGGATGAAAACGGGATAGAGGGTAATGGCAGTCTCCTTGAGCTTGGGGTTTAGCTCTCGTCTCCAGCATTCTCAAAGTCATTTGTGGGCGATGGTAATTGAAAGTTAAAGGACGAGGAACAGGGATCTTAGCAGGCACACCTGCCCACACACAAGGAAAGAGTCTGGGAGCGAACAATGCCAGTCACATATACGTTATTAACGCTACACTTACACAGTCAGAATACACTTCAAAAGGAAAAGATGTTGTAAATGCTAATCGTAAATAATACAATTATAAATACTTTTTTGTTAGCATAATTTGCTCATTTTACACTTCTGTTTATTTAGTATAGGTTTGGGGACCCGTTTACATTAAACGCAAGGGCCTTCAGAGACAGTCACCATGGACGTGGAAATATAAATGCATGGAGACAGTGCATACAGCTTTGCGGTGGTGGGCACTGAGGCAGAACAAATCATTTTTTAAATCATTTCTCATTTCTACATTCTTCCTGTAAAGGCAACGACTACAACATATTCCCTTGTATTCCCACATGTTTTACGGCCAGCAAACACAGTACATGATCTGAAAATGTGCTGATCTGATTGCAGTTTCCCGAAACATTACAGTAGGCATATGGTCTCTGCTTCTAACACCCGGTAAGGCACACACCATCACCTCCAACGAGACCTTCCTCCCAGACTATAAAAGCTGACTCACCGAAGCTTAATGACTCCAGTGAGTTACGAGTGTGTTTACGCACCCACTGATTGATATCAACCCCTCTTTGTTTAAATCTCCCAGCTCAATAGGCAGCATGGCAGATACTTCAATAGACAACTGTGGCCGAGTGGGAGACGGAAGAAGAACCAAGAAGCTCACAGTGCCCTCTACCGTTCGGAGAGATACCTCCTGCTGCTCTCTCCGCCGCCAACTTTCAGACAGTTTGTCTCTCCTGGGATTTTCTCTTCCTGTTAATCCTCCAACGACTTCAGACGACCACTGACAATGAAACACACCCAACCTGTCAAACCTCGCGCCATTCAAGGCACTCTAAATTAGAAAAGATTGCTGTCTTTTCCCATCGCTTAAAAAGGAGCGGAAGGGCTGTTCAGGGAGTCCCTCTCCAACGATGCTGACCCCTCCCCATGCTGGTGGTATAGCGTTTGACCTTTGAACCCCCCCCCCCCTCTCTTGTCGATATCATCGGAGAGGTAGCCCTGCAGCGGAGCGGCGCCAGCTGTAAATCTTACGGGCTTCTGCGGCCAAGGTCAGGGATCGTTTCCTGTCAATGGCGGTCAAACAAGGACAGACTAAGATGGAGGTGAAGAACACAGACCCTTGGCAGGGAGGTGCTCCTTCCATCCTGTGTGTTGCAGTGTGGGGGCGCCAAGCTAAATGAGGATGTTTGATGTAAAAAAAACAACAACATGGCTTTAGAAGATTGAAACAGATAAATCATTATTATGGTAACATTTGTGAGGTTTGACATGAACGAAAACAATTAAAGAACAACTAAATGTTTCATAGATCTTCATAATTACTCTCTAACTCAACATGTTAACATTACGTGTTTGACGTTTCTCTATCTCTCTGTGTTTGTGTGAGTATTTGTGTGTGTGTGTGTGTGTGTGTGTGTGCTGGCGTTTGTGTGAGTGTTTGTGTGTGTGCATGTGTGCGTGTGTTGGCGTTGGAGTCTGAGTGGCTCTCACCTGTAATGTGATTGTAGCCTGAAGAGTGCTTCAGTCAAACGTAGTGTCTATCCCCAGCGCTCAGCACTGTCAGAGGCTCATTTGACTGTGCATACGTTTGTCTGCTTGAACAGGTGGCCCCAGCATGATCCTCTCAGAAAAGAAACCTTCTGTTCAAAAGAGCCACAGAGCCATCCTGATGGGCTAGCAGGCCACACACAGGGCTACCCTCAGTCAAGCCCAGAGCGCACTGTATGTGTATGCTCATCCTAAAGTATTACATGGATCCTATTCAATCTCAATTAAATCACCAAAGCATGCTTTGGTGACCAGGTGGCTTCTTGGTGAATTTAACAGCAATATAGTGGCTGATAAACATATAGCACAAACAAACGGTGCTGTATGTTCTGTAGTATCACAAAACATTACTATGATGTGACAGCTATGGAAACCATTACACTGTCACCTTTTAAAGAGGTTAGTCTATGCTTAACAAATTGCATTTTGGACTCTTGACTGCCTTCAAAAGAGAAGAGGAGTGCGAAATGGAGCAAACACTCAACCTTTTTGTCTATTTGGTCTGCACCAAACACACTCGATTGCCATTTGGTCGTGGAGTAGGAAGGTGTGTGTGTGTGTGTGTGTGTGTGTGTTTGTGTGTGTGTGTGTGTGTGTAGGTGTGTGTGTGTGTGTGTGTGTGTGTGTGTGTGTGTGTTGGGACGAGAGGCACATGGGTACGTGTCAGGAAGAAATCCTCTCAGTGGAAAAACTGTACCGAGGCATGTACAGGATCAGAATCCTATACCGAGTAAATTACTTCAAAAAGGTCACGGTTTGACATTTGCGCAGAAAACCCTTTAAACTTCAGGCCGCCATAAAAATACTGACTGGACTTTATTATTGAGCTTTTTATAGAAAGAGAAGGCATGGTGTTTGCTGTTGACACTTCTTGTTGTTGGTTGAGCAAATATCCAATTTTATCGTTTATATATAGTAAACTATATGGTACTGAAAGAATAGTGGTGGTACTGCAAATGCCTTATTTTATTAAAATTATTCCAAATAATTATTATTCCCTAAAACAAACATCTCAATATTACTATAGAACATTTCTTACTAAGATTATATTTATGTAACTGCTTCCCTGTACTTTTTTAACTAGCAAACGTCCATGTTTCCTACAGGAAATATACATAAAATCTTTTTCAATATACAGTTGACTTAGAACTCAGCTCGGCCTAGATGACACACCTTCAACACAGAAGGGACACAGTGGGGCAGAGGTGGATGGCTGGGTTCCGATGGGTGAACTGGACTGTGTAGCGCAAGCACAGTGTTGAAGTGTGAGACTTCTTGCTTTTTAAACGAATCCATTTTAAGGTTATTGCCAATGTCACTAGGGAACGGATTTGAACAGGCTTCGACAGGGCAGAGCAGAACAGCATGGAAGTTGCTGTAGAGACATAGGCATTAAATGATGATCGATCCAAGACTTTGTATCTCTCCCACGGTCTCCTCAGGGCAAGGAGAAAGGAACAAACTACTCCTCAAATAAATATTCTGCTTTTCAAACCTAAAACCTTGCGGCCATTTCTTCCTTTTTTTTTTCTTTGTAGAGCTACTGACAGGTCACACTATAATCACTCATACTCTGTCTTTTCCCATTAGACTAGTGTAGCGGCTCACTTCACAGATAACATGAAGGAATATTTTACGCCCACTGTGTTTTAGTGGATATTTATTCATGTAGGGCCTACATTATTTTTCTACAATCTGTTACGTCCACAAATCGCTCATTTGCACATGCATATCAAAATGATAATTTATGGCAAAACATTGCACTACTAGAATGATATTAACTTGGATTTCTTACGGTGGACAATTTTTTTTTTACTTAGTAAGACTGGGACCCTCTTCCAGTGCCCGATGGAGCTGGTTTACATCACAACCTGTGTGGAAGGAGTGCATGCTGAAGGGGTAAGAGACCCAGATGATGTGCCTGTCACCATGGTGCAGCTCTGATTTACAATGTAGCCTTTCCATGTGGACAAAGACCAGGCTCACTGGGCCACCGGGGGATCCCACCAGTCCCAGACCCAGCAGGTATCAGCCGGAAGCAACGGCAGCGAGAGTTAACAGGTTCTCACACACACACACACACACACACACACACACACACACACCACATTACAGGTGAGAGCAACTCGACTCAAATGCCAACACACACACACACACACACACACACACACACACACACACACATTACGGGTGAGAGCTCCTCAGACTCACTCAAACGGCAACACACACACACACACACACACACACACACACACACACACACACAGCCCCACTTAAACATATAGGCATGTGGGGGGATGTTAGTCACTTGATGTCCAACTGGTTTTTCCTCCACAGGGGTGACGTTGCCATTATTTAGCAGGTGTTTCTCAGAGACTGGGTGCTTTAACTTTGTCTGGTTATGACCAGCAGTGGGGTGGGTCCCATTGGCAGTCGGCTGTTGGATTTTCTAACAGCGATTCTAATACCACAAAAAGCTGGTCCAAATGGATCATATTCACCTGCATCGGTCGAGAAAAAAAAGATTTGTTTAGCTGTGGGAAGAATACTTATGTCAGAGACATTTGAAAAGTCACGAGAGTATTTGGAGATACACCTTTACTTTTACCGATCAACTTCAGCATGGAGTTTGACTTAACGATAAGTCAAGTCAGTATAGAATAATATAGTATAGTATAGCCGAGAGTAGTACTGAACAAAGTGGGCCTGTGAGTGCCATCACCAATCACAACTTTTTTTTTGTGTGACAGTTTTTTGTTGTTCCTGTTGAAAAACCAACTAAAAAGTACTTACAGAAATTGTAGATAGGCTCAGTCGTGTATGAGAGGGTCTTGCTAAGCCGGTCCTGTGTGTGTGTGTGTGTGTGTGTGTGAGTGTGTGTGTGTGCGTGCGTGCGTGCGTGCGTGTGCGTGTGTGTGTGTGTGTGTACCTGCCGCAGCTAGTCAAGCAGAGCAGGGGTGGTCTGGCCGGAGAGGTGGACTTTGCCTGGAATCAAACTGGCGGAAGGAGATAAAGGAGAAACTAAATTCCACGACCGCACACGCTCCCCAAAGGATGTCAGCATCCTGAAGCTGCTAAGCCTCTTACTGGGGCTAGGTGCTCTTTCTCTCTCTCACACTCCTTCCCTTTTAAGATGAGGCTGTGTTGAGTAGGTGGTGGCGACAGCCATGCAGCAAACCAACCATGGTGGAAGATAGCAGGGTCCCACAGCAACATTGCGAGGGGGAAATCCTCCAATAATAATGCAAATAGTTGGACCTGCAAAAGTCTCAAGGTTGGAACAGTAACAGGAATACGCTTGAAGAGAGTAGGGATACCAACCAAGCAATTACAATGGACAGCGTCAAACAAGCAGACGGTAACCGTCCTGCACTCAAATCTAGCCAGGGTTTTGGAGTGACAACAGCAGCAAGGGCCGAACGGGACGTTAGTCTGTTCTGAGCGGATTCTGGGGGGAATAGCACACAGTTTACTCTCTTTTCAGTTGACTAAGCAAAGGGCCATCAAGTGTAGGAAGACGGTTGTGTATGTGTGTGTGTGTGTGTGTGTGTGTGTGTGTGTGTGTGTGTGTGTGTCTCTGCGTACCTATGGTTCGTGTGTTGACCTGCAATGGTGTGTATGTCACATGTAGGTTACTGTGTTTTTACCGCTTAATGTATTGTTAGGGGTTCATGCCAATTTCCCCTCAGAGTTTGTGTGAAAGGTGGAGCGTTTGCAGTGGTGAGCCTGAGAGGGGGGCAGAGTGATGGCCATCCCATGCCTCTCCTAGCATGGTGGGCCCCAATCCAAGCCCTACCAAGGGGGCCTTGTCACACTAAATAATGTTGCTCCAAAGATTTCTAACTGACTGTGTCAGCAATAAATTCTCCCTCCCAACAAATTATTGATTAAATGCTTTCTCCCAATAATGAAAAGGGATAAATCTCCCTTTCTAAAAAGACAAGGTATGTAATCTAATCAGAGAGTTACATACATGGATCCCTGAGGGCAGCTTAAAAAGCCCAGGCGATTATAGTGGAAAGGGGGGGGGGGGGGGAGCATATGAAGTTGTGAAGAGGAAAACAGAGCGAGAGAGAGAAAGCATAAGAACAGTAAGGGTTTGAAACCATGGGGAGATGTTGAAAGGGAGGGGTGGGTGAGTTGCCCCCATCTGCAACCCACAATAGCCTTCCTAATCAGCAGGTCCATTACTCAGAGAAGCCAGCAAAGTACTTATTGATCCCTTGCCGCTGTGTTTTCTTTGCTCGCGGACCCAAAAAGCGCGGCGGCATGATAGAACGGAGCTATTCAAAACAAAGCCGACGTACTTAAGCAAGTAGCATTTGTCATCGTTGATGGTTGGCACGGGGACCATCTACAGGTAAATGAACAGTCCATGTGTAGCGGTGAATGGATCTCCTCTCCACCATAGCTACGGTCACTCTCCAACCCTGCTGGGTGGGACTCACAACAAGGCTTTGGAATTAGTCGTGGAGGTGGCTGAGACAAGCTACGAAGACAGTGGTTTGATGAAAATCTCTGCATAACCAGTGTCAGAGCGGGAGAACGGAGAAGTGCTTCAAATGGGGGGGGGGGGGGGGGTAATTGCTTTTCTTTCCTCCCCATTCTTCTCTCCTTCAATCCCCCTTTAGTTCCTGAGTGGAGATGAAGTCAATACGACGTAGGGGTGACGCTATGGCACTGACTATGTTGGCAGACTGAAATAACAGGGCAGTGAGCCGGAGAAGCCCGTGAGCTCCCAGTTACAGAGCCCTGCCGCCGTCGCGGGCCTCTCAACACCTGGACTGAATGGCCGTGCGGACACGACCACTGGACCCTCTTAAACCATTTGTCCGTCTCGAGACCGAATGTTGCCACTGGCATGTACCGCCCCAGACATGACCGGCCCCCCGCAAAGCCCCCCATCGATTTGGCATCCACCGTATGAGGTAGGTGTGGAGAGAGTTTCGGGGGAAGGATCCCCCCTGAGAACCCTTCGACCACTTGGAGGGTCGATGAGGGATCATCGACTGTGAGGTTGTTTCTGACTAAACCCTTAGGCCGGTAATTTCAACACCCTCCCATCCTCCTGCTTGATTGTAGTGGAAGAGAGATGTTTTACCGACGATGATTTGGGTGAAAAGGAGGAAATGAAAGGAAGCACTGATTCCTTATAACCCGCTTTAGCTTCAGACACATGTCCATTCATCACTGAAAGCAGGGTAATTATTGAACATGCAAATCCGAAAAATTGATTTCCCAGGAACTTTCCTCTGGTCTTCATGGCATGGGAATTATGGGCTGTTCCCAAAGCCCAATCAAAACACATTATTGGTACAAAAGCAACCTTCTGGCAACATTGGAAGGACAATGCAATGCTGCAGGTTGAGACAGAGGACGTCTTGAGAAAGCCTGCAGCGTTCAGCAGCTATTTTCTGTCTTGAAACCAAAAAAATGTTATCATAAAATGGAAAACCGTTGGATCAACTAAGAGTCACGTCCTTCTCTTGAGTGAAAGGACACACTTTATTGAAGCCCATAACAGAGAGATGGGACTACAGAAAGTATGGAGAATGGAAATAAACCTATGTGCTGTTCTGTTCTTAATACCTCCAGGTTTGGCACTGTAGTAATACAGGGCACGGTGACCAGTTGCCTGTACGAGGATAACAGACTTTGGACTGTGTGTAATAGTTAAAGTAGAGTGACACACATCAGGTCACTAAGTCAGAAAGATGTAAGCAACAAGGACCGCTGTGGCCAAGTTAGCCCAGCTGTTGAAGTTCACTTTCATGAAATCATTACTTGTCTCTTTGAGAGGGATCCCTAAACTAATTTTTCATGGAAACTGTGTGGTAATTGTGTAGTCCCTAAAATGACTAATCTCTCTTCACTATCCCACACTCGCTTCCCATTCTGTAATATTGCGTTTGGATGATTGACATTATATTAGGCTCAGCAAAATTATGATAAGGTCATATTATAATTTAATCTTCAGTAGTTTTTTCCAGATTTTACCCAAAGGGTTGAAAGACCGCAACTAATGGCCTGGATTAATGAAAAAGCACGACTAAATTAGAAATTGTTTCCTCTATGACAGTTTTAAAGAGTGTGGAGTTAAAGACAGTATTAAGATAGAGTGATAGGATGTTTTATGCCTGGAGATTTTACGTATGTGGCGCTTACTTGCTTTGAACAGTTCATGTTATGTGTTTTGAATGAACATAATTGTGTTTATAGTCCTCATTGTAATCCCAACCTCATGCACATGAGACCAATGATGTATTTTGTCCATGAGCAGTCAGGGAACAATAAAGGTTTTAAAAGGTAGGGCCTGTTTGTTTTGAGGTCGAATCATTACTTTGGGGAGGAGCATTTATCTGCGGTGTCATTCACCACACTCAAAGGTGGGGAAAACAAATTCTCACAATACATCTAATACCTCCAGTTGTGTTGTGTTGGCCTCAAGCACCCAATCATTTGTACAGGGCTTTACTGAGGGGGGAAATAAATAAATAAATCAATATCAAAGGAGGGGAGCGTAACGCTTTAGTAGGCAATAAAACATGTGGCCATCAAGGATGGCGGCTGCCGCCTACAGGAAGAAGAATACCCAGAAGGCCATGGGGGAAGCACTGGGAGCAAGGAGAAAGGGGATATAAATTTCATTGAAAATGAACTCTAGCTCGCCTTGCTGCAGGCCAAAAAAGAAGAAGAAGCCATTGAGGTGATTATTTCTGGGGCACACAGCCCCAGAGCTCAGAAACATGAAAGGCCTGTGTCTGCACTACTAAATGCAGTAGTGAGAGGCCTGTGTCTGCACTAATAGATACAGTAGTGAGGGGCCTGTGTCTGCACTACTAAATACAGTAGTGAGAGGCCTGTGTCTGCACTAATAAATACAGTAGTGAGGGGCCTGTGTCTGCACTACTAAATACAGTAGTGAGAGGCCTGTGTCTGCACTAATAAATACAGTAGTGAGGGGCCTGTGTCTGCACTACTAAATACAGTAGTGTGTAGTAATTTATATTTTTTAAATCAATAAAGAGTAACCAGACGTCTCCAGTGTAAGAAGTTGCAGCCTCTTTGACATTGACAATAAAAAAGGTGGAGGCGGCCATTATGTGGGTGTGTCAGAATTGAGTGTCTGGGCGTTGAACATTCTCCAACTTTGATGACAATTTAAATGTACTCTATGTGACGTTTTTCTGTTCTGCATGGGCAATCTGCAATGGTCTTGTTTCAACCATTGGGTGGGCTTTTGAAGCTGCATTGATACTTTCGCAGTCAGTAACGACATCCAAATATATAGTTTTTCAACAGAAAAAAAAAGTTTTCGGTGTCTAGTTACTTTTGAAGCCCAGATTTTATGCCCTTTAATTTCCGCCTCATTATTAACAGAACAATAATCTCTACAGAGACGATTATTTGATTTGATAATTACTTTGTTTTTATTACTCACCATAAAACCACCTGTCGGGGATTACATGTACAGGTGTGTTTTCGTGAAGGAGTCCTCCTTATTGTCTCTCCGAGGTTTTGCGTAACGGAACTGTAAAATGTTTCGCCAGTTAATGAGCACGGGGTCAGAGGAGGCGGTAGCGGAGGAAGACACAGGGAGCAGGTTGGGCTAGCGCTCGGCTCCGGTGCCTCACAAGATTCTCAAGTACGAACACACCGCCTGAGCACTCCAGCTGTGAAGCTCCTCTGTTCTCTATGAGAGGAGGCTCCTCAAACGACCCATGCTCTTTTCTTCCCCCCCGCACATTTGTACTTCTCCTTATTCCTCGCACCGATGGCTGCATTTGAACTTCCACTGTGTGGCACATCAAAATGGTTGATACATGAAGAGTAAACTACTCACATTTTTGAAAGTTTCAACTTTTAATTCTGAGGCCACTGGTTGGAAAAAAAAAATGGATCTATGTAGTGTTATGTAAAAGCAAGGGTTCAACTAAAGAAAGTTCACAGGCTCTTGATTTAGGGTATATGTCAGGTACATGAAGCTGGATTGTTAATGGTGATGGGAAATCAATGTTAGGTTATGCTTTGCAAGTGATTGTAGTTTCTTATCGAGTCTAACTGAAACATTCTTCTTTAAAGAATGTGCTGGAACAATTGGACTCAATTTCATTTTATTAAGTTCACATGTAACTTAAAATAGAGGTGCCATGTCGCAATGACCGGGTAGGAACAGTGAACGCAGATATTCCATATTATGCAATATCATTGTGACTTCTAAACTAGTCATTGGCATAAGGCTGGTATGGTATCATATGGTAAGTTCAAACACCGCTGTATGACGTGTGTGTGTGTGTGTGTGTGTGTGTGTGTGTGCATGTGTGCGTGCATGTGCTCCCTAGCTTGGCCGGCTAAATGACGGCCCCCCGCCCCCCCCCATACCCCGTGCCTCTGCATACTGGATTCAGTTCCAGATGTGGACCCCCCCGGTTCATGAATCTGCTCAGCCCAAGCTGCCACCCACCGCTGGGAGTGAAACTAGCAGGATGCTGTCTCTCCAGTGCAGGTGTACTGCATGTGTCTCATGATTAGCTTGATAATTATCCTTTCCTTTTCGCTTCATTAAATTCACTGACACCAGAAGGGATTTTTTCCCCATGTCAGGCAGTTACGTTTCCAAGTGGCTCGGTAGCTGTATGATGATCCCAGGGCAAAACATGAACGACGTGAGTCTGTAGTGCTGTAGTTCACCTTTGTGCTGATAAATCCAAGGGCAATCCATGGAAATCCAATGAAAGATGGTGTTCCTGCCTTCATGTCCAGCTGTCAATCTAACTCATCTAAACCTCCTTTCAAATCTAGTGTACCTCAAATAGTTGACATACAGTAGTACCATTGAAAGATAAGGAACTTGAGGGATGGTGCACATAGACCTAAGCCACGATTGGTATAGGCTTACAATATAAGCCGGAACAGTTCTATCACGGTATTTTCAGCTTACTCTGTCTAAGGGACCGAGCTACAATTTGAAGAGGTGGTAAGAATATTACAGTAGGGCCGTATCTAACGCCAGTACTGTAAATACGTGCATAAATGGTCAATTTTTGCAACGTATCAATGGAACCAGGCACAACAAGCCATTGGCTTTAAATTTCTGTGCGTGTGACATTGAGCAGTAATAATAATAATACTAATTCATTTTATTTATATAGCGCTTTTCTAAGACCCAAAGATGCTTAAAGAGAAATGTTAGGCCTAGCCTACAAGCCTGGTGAAAACTCAATGTTTTTCTCATGGTTGCCGGGTAAGTGTAGGCTTAGCTTTCATTTGTAGAGCGCACCAAACTCTTTACAAAACAGAAATGATTGATTCTGGTTCATGACCTTGCATTGTATGTGAATAATTGGTTATTGCTCTAATACATTTTTGTGTGGTACAATCCTTCTGTCTGTCTCAGGGTCTTTGCCCAGCAATATAGAATATAATGAACAATTTTCTACGATGACTCTATTGCTGCTATGGATGTGTGTCAGTAAAAAAAAAAATGAAAAAATAGATTCTACAACCACATGACACAAGTTGACGCAATCCTATTTAACACTATATTTTTCTATTCATGAGCACATCCGTCGCTGTCTATATTGCTCAAAGAAGTGTACCCAAAGCCTTCTGGAGAAGAAGCAGTGGGTCGAAAGGATGAACAGATGCTTCCGTAAATCCACCAGGATTTATTTGAATATGATGAAGAAACCATCTGATGGCTCCTGCTGTCAAACTGAGGCTCTTCCCCCAGCGCTCCTTGCAGTACACACGTCCGTGCTGGACAGCTTTTCCCCGGAATTGGCAAGGCGGAGCGCCGCTATGCGGACACGAGACCCAAAAAGTGCCCGTGGGTGTGTTTCAGCTGTAAAGGTGACCACGTCACGAGCCTCTGTGTCAGAGCGTCTTCAGCTCTCTAGGGCTGGGGAGTTTCTTCAACGAGGCATGCCAGTGGCGTGTGGCGTGTGGCGTGTGGCGTGTGGCGTGTGGCGTGTGCTCACAGTAACGAGCCGTGGCAGCAGGAGGAGCCATGTTGGAGAGTAGCAGAGAGCATGGCTGCATCGCAGACACCTTTAAGAACCGTTCAACTGCTCCATGCACTAATGAGAAAAAGAACAAGGTAAAAAATAAGGTGAGGGTATGGGGGGGGGTTGAAGCAGCTGAGCTGGTAGGGTCTCGGCAGGTTACTTCATCTTAAGGCCGTGGGAGACCCAGGAGAGCTGCAGGTGGTGGGAAAGTTGAAAGGAACACGGCCCCCACTGACTTAGTACAAAACACACCTATCCAGGAGAAACAATCCCAGATTGTGGAAGCTAATCCAAATTTCTGTCAATCTATCGTCGAGATGGGGCCCCCTGGTGTCAGCTTCAATACAAAGCTTCTACTCAGGGGGGCACAGGCAGAAGTGAGTCATCGCAAGGCTCCTTTCATTGGGAGTTCGTTACTTTGAGGAACTTTGTTCAGTGGAATGAGAACACTTAGTAACTTTTCCTGACCATGCTCCAGGTCTATGAACAATTCCACTTCCAGTTTTTCTGCAATTTGTTTTCACACGTGTCTTTTGCGTAGTCTCTGATTATGTATTGTATTTCAATTATAATTATTTAGGGCAAGGGGGGTATCCAAACTGAGAAGGTAAAGAGAATACAGCCCAAATGTGTCATTTTGACTATGTCATCTAGAATATTCATTATAAGCTGAATATGGCAAAATGTTTCAACTAGACTTCAGCGCTTAGTTTGTAAGTGATATCATCTCCATTTCCTCATAGTCCTCTATTAATCTAGTCCTTCCATGTCTCCCTGGGCTCCTCAGGGACCCATTCCATTAGTCTGGCATAAAGGGAAACTAAGACACCACAGATCACCAGCAAAGCAGAAGAAAGAAGTACTAATATTAAATTTTTATATTATCTGCTGGGAAGAGTCATTATTTAAGTAAAACAATGAAATTATGTTTTCACAAAGAGCAACATGGCATTAGATTTGATTATATTTACGAGTAGCCAGACGTGCCCAGGATAGACCTATTTGGAGTCTCCTTATCAATTCTGAAATATATTCAAATTCGGGGAGGTAGCAATGAACTTTGGTGGCTGGTCAGGTGGTGGTTAATTGCATTTGTTATACAATCAACATTCTATCTACAACGTTACATTCAAAAGTAAATGTGAAGTCATTACTGTATGGATTACTTTTTGTTTCTTTATAGGTGCGACCTAACATAGCCAGGTTTGCTTCATAGCCCTAGTCATTTTGTTTCATGACTTTATTTTTAAGTCAATTGTTATTGTTCTTCACTTAACTTTGAAATTCCTTGGGAGAATTTTCCTTTCTAAACCATTTTGTTTCCAGTAAAGTACATTGTCCAGTCATCTGGACTTTACATTCCATTCACTTACATATTCAAAGTAATATTTTTGGTGTGAGTTGAATACAAGACTTTGCTTTATAAAAAAAAAAGATCTTTGAAGAATATTCTGGAACAATTGGACTCAATTTCATTTTCTTCCACATGACATTTTTCTTTTTCAGAATGTCTACAAGCAACCCAACCATGATTCATATTTCACCTAAAATAGAGGCACAGCTTCACCACTTCTGTCTTCTTTTTTTTTTATTGATGTCACATTTAATCATATAAATCTGTCAGAAAAATAGCAAGTTGAGAAGTAGGTCTACTAGTTCCTTACAGATTAGATGTGGGGGATGCAAAACCAACTGGGTTTCTAAAAACCTCTCAAGCACAGCAGAGCACAATGTGTGCTGACACATTGAGCGACTCAGCAAGTATGCGACACCACGGCCTGTGTACGTGACAGACCCCCCTGTGAGATGTTAGATCTCAGCACAAAGTTAGGCTTCATCTGCAACTTTACTAAAACCGCCTCTGTTCAATTCCCGAAAAGTTTCGCAAAAAATCTCACTAGAGAAACCGTTTCACCTCCAAGCACCGCCCGCTAACAAGATGGTAGAGATAGAAGAGTGTGTGCCAGTGAAAACACTGGTGCTGGTCTAAAAATAGATAACTTCCACCAAACATCACTGCCTAAAACCTGAAAAAGAAACGAGAAGGGAAAGCGATGCAAGTCATTCAGCGGGGTAGCGGACATAAATGAGGCTGAGAGAAACATGGCGTGTGTTAGAAATGAAAGGAAGATTTTATGTGAAGCAAGAGGAGTGAAGTCTTTCTCCCGAGACATGCTGCTGCGCCATTAGGGTTTTATTGCAGGTTTTTATTAAAAACTATACTTCACACCATATAGGGGGAAGAACCCCGCACTTATTAACACCGGGTCCAACACCTAGACATATGTTTTTGCTCACCAACCTTAACGGGTGGAGTTATAGTCGTATATATATATATATATATATAGTCCTATAGTCGGACATACTTGCGCTGTGATGCAATAGTAAGGATTATGTTGAGTTCATGTCAATGACTACTTGGGTATAGAAAACACTCGATAAAAAACAGTACTGTGGGTGGTGTCATGTTCTACAATGTCTACAAACAGCAGTATAATATAAAGCAAGGGCCAATGTGATGTTCTTATGCTGAACGTATATCCTTACAGCAGTTGCAGTCAATGTTGTTTTACCTTTAAAGAGTGTATAGCAGTATTTCATTGTTTACGCTAATGTAGGCTAGATGATATGATATACCAGTCAAAACATTGGCATAAATTTCGAGCGGGTTATTTAAATGACCTGAACTCTCGGTTAGGTTCTGTGTTTGTTGGATGAGAGGATGGAGATTGCACCCACCTTCACCCCAGCGCGCACCTGCTGATCTGTTCTTAAATGGGGGATCCTGTAACAGTAATACATATGTGAAATGTGTACATTAAAGAACAAAAATGTACCTTCACGGTACCTTTATTTGTGAGTGTACCATGGTATCAGGGTTACTTTCCTATCTGTACAAGGCTGTAAATAAAGAAACCAAATTTGCTGGAATAGCCAGGTCATTTGAAAGAGACGCTCTATTAACTTAGTGGTTGACGAAAATTATTCTGGATAACAAATGTGACAACACGCCTTAGCAACATGCTGTGTTTCTCTTGCTAGCAGTTTAAAATTATACCTTCAGCTCCTCGCTGCAGGTGTCTGTAGCCAACATTTCTCGAGCTGGAGTCAAAAATGTGTCGTGTAGAATTCTTCCTCCCCTTCAATCCAGTGGTTTTGTTTACCAAAGTAACAGCAAGCATGTCAAAAAATCACAATGACTGTAATTTCACTTGCTTTGTGGGGAGACAATTTGAAGCTGTTGAAAATAGATTTCGGTTGGCTTTTAATTATTTCCCAAACAGCTATTCTACTGTGCATATATGCTGAGGCTATAGGTTCCCTTTGGAATACAAGGTTCATTTACAAGTTCTGAAACTCAAAATGAACTAATTTACAATTAGTAAAAAGTGCACTGAGTCTGAGATAAATTTAGTTCAGGTTTAAAGATAACGTTACAGGTAATACCCTGGTCCTTGATGTTTCAAAGAATGTGAGTAGCCTACATTTATGGAAATAATGCACCCACTTTTTATTAAAGTGTACGTTTTAGTTCTGTACTTGATTGACCCCACAAAAGAGATTAGGGTTATTTATGTTCAGTTTCTCCGCACTCTCTCTTTGAATACACATCCCAACGCTTAATCGATAAAGGCGACGAAAACCCCTCTGGACAACCTAGTTAGCTAATCTTATTCACTTGTTGGTCCCTATCCATAATGTTAGTATTTCTTTTTTCAGGAAGAGGTTTATGTGTCTCTCACTGAACATTGGACGATCTGTTTGGCTTAATGTAGCAACTGCGCAGTCTCTTCCTTTTCACTTTCTCTCTCTCTCCCTCTCTCTCTCTCTCCGAGATCTCGGTCTGTTGAATCCCTGTGCTGACAGTTGGAAAGTGGAGGCCATTCATCTTTACTGCCCTGCGTTGTTGACCTTGCTAAAATGTTGGCACATTGCCCACTGAGCCCTCTCCACTTTTACAGTGTGAAACAGTGTAGTTGATCACAATGTGCGTTGTCTTTCTGCATCTCGCTGTGACCAAAGTCTTGTTTTGGGCCTGTCTGCCATCAGCTATAATCATCTGTTAGATTCTGTGTGGTATCTTACGTTTACATTAGTGTCAATGTCAGGTGATTGTTCCCAAATGGCATGGAAAAGCTGCTTCTTGCTAAGCTCCTATGTCAAGTGGAACAGTGACTTTAGCTTTTAGTTCTGTTTGAGAAAAAAAAAACAAGAAAAAAACGTTATGCGGTATTTGATGACGCAGGTTGCAGAGAAAAAATATCAAGCTCTATCGTTGCAAATAGAACTCTTCTATGGGGACCATAATAGCCTTACAGACAACAGTGAATCATAATGCTTTGCTAAATAAATCAAATCCAGTTAAGACTAAGCAAATGTCTTGCCTATTCTACAGCACACTTAATTACCATTCCATATTGTGCAGGTGTGGGGTGACATTCAGAAATGCATGAGCTGGCCATTCGTTAAATTCATAACTATGTGTGCAATACATATCAGGGATTTGATGTTATATCACACTGTGATCAGCTGTGTCAGGGGAAACCAGGGAGACAAAGTAGTTCACCCCTCACTTTCTGGATGGGAAAGGAAAAGAAGAAACCAGGGCAGGAGGTGTATCCATCCAGATTGGATTGATCGAAAGCCGTGAATTAACTACGTAGGATGGTACCATGGGGAAGATGTTTTAGGATTGCTTTACTTTGATGATGATGTGGCATGTTAATGTTGTAGTTCCTTTTTTGCTCAAATTTAACGCAATGGTGATATTAAAATGGTATGTTTTCCTGGTAGCTGGATAATGTTTGGATGGAGACATTACATTGTTGTTGCAAAAGTTGGTTGTGCTCCAGATCTATACTTTTATCTTACGGAGGAAACAAAATGGGAGAGAAGAACATGACTTGAGCCTGGGGCAGAAAAGGTGAACATTTTGCTTGTGTTTGATGAGTGCAAAGAGCTCTGTCACTGAAACAGACATCAGGCTGTCCTTCTTTCTAGTCGACTAACAAATCATGTGACCTGCCTGCTTACTACACAAAATGTTTTATTAACACTTTTCCTAAGGATTCTGCAAGCTGGCTTGTACAGCCTGTCAAGGTTAGGTTTGCGATAGGTTAGCTTATAAAGGTCACATTTGTCTGGATGTGATATTATCATGGTTGTTGACGTTTTAGTTTTGTTGTCCTTATGTAAAAAGGGGTGTCTTGTGTCTAACCTGTGTGTGGCTTCAAATGGATGTTGATGTGTTTGGTTTGAGCTCTGACTCCCTCTGCCTTGCTACTGAGGGGTTATTAGTCTCCACAAGGGTATAGCAACAAAAGGCAAAAAAAGATGGCTGACCAAGTGTATCATATTATATATATTTTAGCAGTATAGCCTATCTGTGAATGAAAATAGTGTATAGGGTATGATGTCATTCCGTCTACGTTGTCTCTCTCTCTCTCTGTGTGTGTGTGTGTGTGTGTGTGTGTGTGAAAGAGTTGTGTCGTTTCTGATGCAGAGATGTTATTACTCCACAGAGCCAGATGTAATCTCTTAATGCCTCTACTCCTGCCAGCTCTTTACTCCGGTCTGGAGGACTTGAGGACAAAAACACAAACTGTGGTGTACACAAGCGGTGATATTAAATATTTAGGGCCACGCACACCCCATACCACTTACCCAAAATACCTATTCCAAACACCCCAACAAACAGTACATGCAAAGAGACACAAATGTAAATTGGTCAGGGAACGTTCGTCCCTACAATTGCAATTTTAAAATGGCCCTTAAACAAAGAAGAAGAAAAGCCCTGCTAGACCATAAAGGCACATGTCACTTCCTCAGCCTGGCTCAAACACACTGGCTACGCCCAGCCCTCAACAGGATGATTCTTTGAGAGTTTCCATGGAAACTGTGTGGGCATCTCTATCAAACGAGATAGAAGGAGAGAAAATAAGAAGAGTGTGAAAGACAGAGGGTGTGTGTGTGTGTGTGAGAGAGAGAGAAAGAGAGAGAGAGAGAGAGAGAGAGAGAGAGAGAGAGAGAGAGAGAGAGAGAGAGAGAGAGAGAGAGAGAGAGAGAGAGAGAGAGAGAGAGGAAAAGCAAGATCAGAAAGAAAGAGAGAGGAAGAGCGCTGTTTGAAAAAGGCTCTGGCTTGCCTCCCTCTCTGTAAGTACCTCTCAGACGTGAAATGGAGTGCAGTGGATGTCTTCAAAGGCAGGCATGTGTAGCAAACGCAATAAATGTCACTTGTTTGGTACTTTCAGGTGGAAACCTATTTAATTAGTACTTCTCTTACCTGTCCATTTGAGCTGTCTTTAAAAAGCAGGGGCAATCAGGCTTCTTCAACCATCCTACCTTGCTTGATGCATTAGAGCCAATTACACAGCCCTAAGAGACAGTCCAACCGACCAAGCAATCCAGACTCAATCCAGATCCTCTGTTCAGCCTCAGAAAGCTGCTGTTAACTCAAGCTAGTGCCCTGTGAGAATCCAGAAGGACTTGGTGGCTCAAAAATGCTATGAAATGGTCTGCACTAGGTTAAAAAAATACATATGCATACGTTTGTCTTATGCGGTAAATATACAGTGTATGTAAATTATTACACGCAGACCACACCATTCTTTAACTAGTTCTATAAATAGTCACCAGTACAGACTCACGCAGCCAACGTCTACATTAGCACCAGGCAAATCAAAACCTCACAATGCGTAATCCCAAAGGATCCAACAAATAAAGACAATTTGAATCAGACCAGGTTTTAAATTAACTGCAAATATGTTCGAGTGTCCGTGTCATTGTGCGGTTCCTTTACAAATATGTAAATCAACGACGCTGGTTTCCACCTCAACAACAAACGATGATAAACTGGGAAGCAAAATCAGCGAACTGGGTGTGAGGGCCATGCAAGGTCCTGTGACTTTGGAAGGTGGATTCTGATCCAGTTCCCAGTGGGAAAAACGGTCTCCTGGAAAGAAAATGGTGGCCTGGAAAGAAAATGGTGGACGGTCCTCCTGGAATCCCGCACGCACGCTGGAGCAGTTGGACACACACACATGCACAATGTGCTTACTGTTTAGTTCAAACAGGTCTTTCAAAAACGATTCGCTTCGGCAAGGAGAGTTATTTTGGGAACAAAATTAGGCTTTGATGGAACAAAACACTGGACAGTGAAATATAATATATATATTTTTTTAGCCAGCTCTTACCTTCACTGAAGGACACTTAAACGCAGTCGACACATTCGATTTCATTCTTGTTATAAAAGGTATTCGCAATTTTAACCTAACAAAAAGGTTAGAGACTCTGTATTACAAACAAATAGCCACTGCTGATGTTGATGACAAAGATAGGGCCCTAGCAAATGAAAAAGAAAAATAGATTTTTTTTCGCTTGCACTCTGAAATGTTACATTTTTTTCACACTCATTTGACTCACCTTTGAAAGCCCTAATCTGAGGGGAGGAAATTCCCATTTTGTAGTTATAGCGCTGATTTGATTTCCTTCCCTTTAAAGAAGGTTGGCCCTTCTGTAGACTATGTCACTTCTCATTACAGATCATGTTGGCACTAATATCTGCCTGATGGGAGGTCCAATAGACTTTTCAGTCTGCTATTCAATTGCTATTATTACGACAATGCAGGTTAGGTATGGTTCAAAACTAAGAGAGCATTGCAAAGTGGGTAGGGTAACTGTTAGTGTGCCCTTACAACCCGTCAAGGAGGAGGTTGCTAACACATTTGCCATAAACCTCAGATGAAACCAGCCCACGGTGCCCACCTTTTTTAAGATGCATTATATTGTAATATAATAATATAATATAATATATTGTCTCTATAGAACACACCTAAAAAGGTGAATTAGTCACTGTTGGCTTCATTGATTAACTAGACATAGTTTTCACAAATATTGTTATGCCTATGCCCACTTCTTTTCATCTATAAACTGGGGGCATGTGGGAAACTAAGGGTCTAAGCTTTTATAGTATGTTGTTGATTATATTCTGGCATCGTTGACTGGCATGTTTTTTTCTTGGGAACCTCTTTGCCGTTTTCTGTATTAAGTTGGTAGCCCATGTTAAGGGAAACACTGAAACATACACACATACACTCAAGCTGTTTAGGGATAATAACAGTGATTTTATCCTTGTGTGAAGAGCCTCAGTGGTGGCACTTTCTCCCCACTGACCTTAAAGCACACATGCCCAAACACAGCAGCAGTCAAAGGGCCTACTATCATTCAAACAGAACCACTTGCAATGGAAAATTCAGTTTTATGCTAGCATACGTACGTGAAGATACAGTGAGACATGTCAGACCCTAATTATACTGAGATAATGTCGCAATATTTCTTAAAATTTGTACATGTATCATTCAGTTTATTTGATATTTACAACATTGGCCTTTGCCTTTTCAGTAAATGGTTAGTCAACGGTCGCATGCGAGAGTTAGTTCAGTTTCGGGAGATCACATTTTTTTTTACCATGCAATGTATGGACGTTTTTTGGTCAAATCTTACACATTACCTCAAACATTTCACCAAACACGAGAACCAAAATGGGACCTCGGATTCAACATTGTTCGGGAAAATACAGTCACTAAGAGCAGTGTCCCCCCTTACTGTGGGGAAATCCAGGAGAGAATCCACAAACACGATTTGTTGTAAATCTGAATGCTGCCGGCACAGTTCCATTAGCGTCCATGTAGTCACTGCCATGCTTGGCTAAAGCCACCTCTTCAATCTCCAGCAGCTCCAAGGCGGCGGCCTTTCCTCTGACGCCCACCATGAGAGAAGGGCACCCACCCCACGCGCGCTCATCACAAATCCATTTATGACCCTCCTACAAGCACACAACTGCCATCCAATGTCAGCGGCAAACATATCCATCCCTTCCCCCGATTCTCTCCCGTCCGGGGTCAGCGACTAGTTGAGGTTATCTTCTGTCATCCCCTCTGTGAGCTGGTCCTGGGTCAGCAGTAATAGAGCGGGTGGGGCAGCAGCACGCTTTATTTATCTCCCGGGGCTCGTCACCCATGAAAAGTGCTGAAAACGTGGGTAGAAAATGTCCTGCAGGGGTCCGGGGGCCTCAGGTCTCAGGGCTCAGCCCCAACCACCGATCCATCACCCCCACCGTATCGCTGGATCTTAATAACTAGTGGCACTGTTGGCACTGGGGAGGAGTGAGCCTCCATTCTGCCTGTGAGAGGATGATGGATCGAAGATGCTTGGGATATCATAGACAGTGTGTGTGTGTGTGTGTGTGTGGGTGTGGGTGTGGAGGGTTTGTGTGCTTTCTTCTAGCTTTCGTGGAGTACATAAGAGGCATCAGTGTGTGAGCCTGGAACATTGGAACGTAACCCAGTGCATTTACGTACAGTATGTTACTTACATTCTGGCCTTAAAAGATCACTAAAATTCGTGAAACGTATAGTATGCCTTAAATTAATTTATTTGAGAGGCAGAGAATGTTGCACAGATATTAATTGATCTCTCTCTCTCTCTCTCTCTCTCTCTCTCTCTCTCTCTATATATATATATATATATAGAATCCCAGCCATTAATAATATAAATAATAATTCATTTTATATATATATGTATATACTGTATATATATATTGATATGGAGATAAGCTGATAAACTCCTTCAGCCTGAACTAGATCCATGTGCAATGGCCGTTAATTTGCCTGCTTTGGTGTCGTATTCCTTCAGTATCTGAGTAGTGTCGTCAACAAGCAGCTACAACCGCAGATGGTCACAATCTGCACATCTCACTAGCTTCCCTCGTGGAGCTTTCATATCGCAAGGATGTGTCTGTAGCATGAGGCCCTGTACATCTTGTGCCTCTGCGTGTGTTATCAGAACGCCAGCCTGAATGAGTGAGATCCTATTCGAAAATCATTTGGCCTCAACCGGACCCATCCGTCGTTAACTGATATATGCTTTTCCAATTGGACTCGTATTAGTCTTCCGCAGAGGAGCGCAGTGCTGGGGAGAGGATCCGGGGCGGACGTTGGAGAAGTTGAATTGGTCGGGCTTTCATTAAGCTAAACAGGTAATGAAGCGTCCACTGTATTCCCCATGCCTCCTGCACTGGAAAATTGAATCGGTGCCACGGAGGATGCCCGGCTTAAAGTAATGAGCGGAGGCATGGCTGGCCACTGTGCGGCCTGCTGTCTAAGAGCATGGTGATGGAGAGGGGAACATTGAAGGAAAGCAAAGTGATTCATCAAAAGCCGCATGACCACGCCAACTAATATCTATTACATCTATTACAACTCCTGGCTGGCTGGGGGATACATGAAATCAACTGTTGCCCGAATACACTTTTTGTGTATAGTATGATAAGATTGGTTGGGGCAGTGGAACTGCAGCGTACGAAACATGACCACGTGTTCTGACAGTGCCACAGAGGGAAATCAAGTGGGGCATCATAAATGTCTATTCTAGGATGAATGGGGTCGGGTTCTCTGGCTTTTAAAAGGGATCCTTTCTGGCGAGCGGGATTCAAAACAATCCAATGGGCTTCCAACCAGCTCCCCTCAGAATCCCAGCCATTAATAATATAAATAATAATTCATTTTATTTATATAGCGCTTTTCTAAGAGCCCAAGACGCTTTACAGAAAGAGACACAAACTGGCAGGGTTGCCACAAGGCGAGGTGACGTCCGTTGTTTTTGGGAGGGACATTAGAACTGCTTACCTCCAGGAAGCACACAGCACGTCCATACACCTTCAGTGCCTGACAAACACTCCTCCATTCTGGGAGAGGGATGATGATGTGAAAAATGGACTGTCGCCCTGTGAATGTGACAGGTGGCTCCTAAAAAAAGAGAGAGAGAGAGAGAGAGAGAGAGAGAGAGAGAGAGAGAGACAGAGAGGGAGAAAGACAGAGAAAGAGAGACAGAGAGACAGAGACAGAGAGAGACAGAGAGAGAGAGAGAGAGAGAGAGAGACAGAGAGAGAAAGACAGAGAAAGAGAGAGTGAAAGAGAGACAGAGAGAGAGAGACAGAGACAGAGAGAGAGAGAGACAAAGGGTGAAGAGAGTGAGAGATTGAAGGGGGGAGAATAATTAGGAACGATAGAGGTCATCTAGAGGTCAGGAAGCTGAAGGGTAACTATGGTGCACTCTAGATCTAGACTGACATCTAGAGGAGCGGAAGATATAACAGCATCTCAGCAGGAGGTCCATTTGTGAACGTCACCTGGTTAAAATATGCCAAGCACACCCCACAGCGAGCTGCCTTGTACTGTTGTTGACATAATCATATATTTCCACATTATGATTTGCGTAATTGATGTTTATTGATGACTTATTAGTTATTGCAGGTGAATAATCATCTTAATCATATTCTAAGAATATTAGTACGTCACTGTTTCAGTTGGTAAGGGCTAAGAGTATGACTGTTTCACTTTATTCTTTCTTCACCTGAACATGTTGTTACCGAGGTAGTATTATGTGAATGTCCTTAGATACCACTCTCATCCTGGGCAGTGGTTGGTATCGGAGGGTCCATCGACAAATAAGTCATATTTCCTTTGTCCACGCTTGTAAGAATGTATTCAGAATTCAATCATAACACAACTTTATTATACACAGGAACCTGAAGACTCCACAATTGCGTGGTTGGTCACTGGAGCACTGCAGGTGTTGACATAGTTTTCTCAGGGACAATTCGGTTCCAGGATTGTAAAAGGAGGGTGGCATCAGAAGAAAGCCGGTCTTTCACTGCTAACCGTTCTCAGGAAACATGGACATTTTCAAAGACATGGAATACAGGGAATTCAGGAATTTTCCACCAGTGGGACCGCAAAGACAGGTTTATGCCAAATGGTTGTTTGAACACACATTCTAACATTTATTACACAATGGTTGTGTCACTGCTACAGTAAGGAAGCATGGAAACTCAGACACAGGAGGAAGACGCAAATGTGTGTTCAGAACGCGCAAACAATCAAACAACCCGCTTTCATGATAGCAATTATGATTAGCAAACCCTGGTGGTGTTAAAGTCTTCACATCACAGTCAAAGATCTCCCGAGCACCAATTTACACTAATTGTCTGTTACCAAGCAACAAGGCATGATGATCATATCTCACATGCATAGATTGGCAGCCTAATGATGAGTACACATATGTTGGTGACTGTGGCTGATTAGTTCGACCCTATCACGTCGGCCATCATGCCTCCATGATGGCCGACCTGAGAGGGTCGAACTAATCAGCCACAGACATCAACATATGTGTACTCATCATTAGGCATTGTGTGACATAAGTAATTAGCAGCTTGTGAACGATGTACAGATCCTATTTCAGTTCTATCAAGTCTTCAAGTCTATCAAACCCTTACATTCTTGGAATGAAACATCATTACATCATTTCATCTATCTGAGTCTAAGAATAGATTGTACACACCCTAAGAACCAGCCTCCACCCTACCCCCCCCCATCCACTTTGCCGTGACAAAAGACGTTCAGTGCTTTCAGAGCCTTGAACCATTAGACCTGTGGACATACATGTTGAATAGATTCTATGTTGAACAGATTATACATGTTGAATAGATCCTATATGTTGAATAGATTCTACATGTTTAATAGATTCTATATGTTCAACAGATTCTACATGTTCAACAGATTCTACATGTTCAACAGATTCTACATGTTGAATTGGCCGTACACAGTTGTTTGTTGGTGAGAAAAGCGACTAATATAGCCTGACCTGTAGGACACATGTCCTAACGTGTCCAGGCCTTTAGAAGTCCAACTGAAAACCATACCTAAAAATGCTCTGCCTATGGCAGTGAGAAAATTGGGATATCATGGTGCTTTCTTTACGAACGACGTTTTTCTCTTTTGGTGGCACCATTGCTTGACTGGGCAATGCAATGACTT
>CM030180.1:2063048-2123862 GCA_017639675.1 Aplochiton taeniatus
CAAACACACGCTCATAAGCACAGCTATTTTAAGAATAAAAAATACACTCTTTTTAAAGTCCAAGCTGTCTCTGTATCTCATTCTCACGTTCTTTCACACACGCACCCACACGCCCGCGCCCGCGCACGCACACACACACACACACACACACACACACACACACACACACACACACACACACACACACACACACACACACACACACACACACAAATACATATTCATAGATTTACATGCAAAGCGTGTGAACCCTTGGAAACGAAGGAGAAAGGAGGCTTAGCTTTGCTTTTATGCTTTGTGGAACCCAAGAGTGGGGTGAGGCTTGAAGAGACCACACTAATACAAGGTAGATGTGCTACCAACCTTTATAATTCAATATGATAGCCATAGAGATGGAACACTAGAGTTCGAATTTGAGCGTTCTATCGTGATCACATTTAATACACACTTGCTAAACTCTCTTTTAAAGTTTTGATAACATAGTCTAGGTTTTTCAAGGGAGTTGGCTTAAGTGTATAATGTCTTGTGAATTTACACATAATGAACCGGCTCATCCTGGACTGATGGAATGGCTCCCATGTTTTCATGTTTCAATGTTTCTGGATTATAATATCATTCCTATGATACTGTAGGCATATTAAACCATGGGGCTAGATTAAAGTCTGGAAGTTGCGTTTCTAAATGGACCGGAACAGAAGCTCCACTTGCCTCAGTTTCTTTCTCTAGGAGAACCCTCCTCCGGATCGGTTGCCGAAGCAACTGGAACTTGCACGGGACCTCGCGGGACCTGGTAGTGTGTAGTGCTAGGGTAGCGTAGCAGACTTCAAAATGGATGAGCGCCAACACTGAAGCCAACAGCAACATGAGTCTTAAACTCAAATCTATTCAAATTCAAATATCATTCTTCTAGCATTATTACTTTTTGTTGTATTACATATTTGGTGGTATACACGTTAGAATACATTTTACTTGAATTAATAAAGCCCTTATTAGGCCTATAGAAAAATGGAAAATGTGCCAGGGAGGAGGGAATACAGGCCATTTTGCAATCTAAATGTAGAAACCGAAGAGTGACACCTAGTGGTCGTCTGTATATCTCCCTCATTAGCGAGGTGTATCTATCAATTTACTACGCGCAGCATACCTGATGCGATCATGCAAGAGCCCCAGCTGCCCATATGGATAATAATTAAAAACCAAATACATAGGGTAAATAAATAAATTGCGAGGTTTAAGCATGTCTGGCAGCAATTATTTCAGACGCTGGGTCTCCTCATAAATTCATGTTTAAGTCTGAATCTTTTTCACATCCTCCATTTTGCCGGTTATTTTCATCACTTCTCGCTGACGCAACACGGCACTGTCAGACTTGTCAGTAGCTCCACTCCGACTGCTCCAAAACATCAGTCAGAATTGATCGTGTCTATTTCCAAACTTTTATCTATTCGTAATCAGAAGTCTGGATCATGTCAATAATGTATGAATGTTGCGTTTGGAGAACTTGAGTTTGATTATGCACAATGTTGAAAGGGAAAATCGGTATGGCCTTGGGCCATACTGTGGCGTTGGAGAAGAGGAAGTGTTTGAATCAGAAAAAGCCTAATCTAAGTCCTGATCTTCACCACTGCTATCTAGCTCCCCTATAAACATCCCACCACCTTCAACTCCAAATAGAAATACATTTAGAGCAACTTTTCAATAGTTCTAAATAGTTCTCTCTCATAATACATACTTCAAAAACAGAAAGGAAAATGTTTTACCCTGATTTCTTCATGGCGTCTTTGAAGACCTACCATTTCTCCAATTCACCATTATGAGCCCAGGACAAGTAATACTTTTCTCTCAAACGCTCTGGGATCACTTGGTTTTGCCTGACACCATGGGCCAAGTAAGAAACAGCCAATAATTATAACCACCAAGCGACGTAACAACTCTGTCTTTGTCACTAATCTTCTTAATAATCTTAACGATTTCTTTGTAGTCTTTTAGCTCCCGGAAGCTGAGCCTAATATCCACGCCGTACTCCATAGCTCCCTGCACCCCCTTCACCTAGAGTCCATACATCTTCCCTCTGAAGCCATCCGATATGCACCATTACGTCCTGCTTGTTCCAATTAAGGCTGACACCATTAGTTGTCAGTGCGTGGCACTGCCCAGGGGTAAGGTAAGCCCCCCTCCCCTCTCTATTTCCGTTTCTGCGGAGGGCCGACACTTACTCTGTCAGAGTGGCTCCTCCATGTGTGTGTGTGTGTGTGTATGTGTGTGTGTTTATGGTGTGTGAGTGCGTGCGTGCGTGTGTGGTGTGTGTGTGTGGTTTGTGCGTGCGTGCATGCATGTGTGTGTGTGTGTGTGTGTGTGTGTGTGTGTGTGTCTCATGCGTTTTGCAATGTGCCAAAAACGTACACAACCACCAAGGAGTAGTGCGGGCTTTTGAGAAAGATTCTGAAACAGCTCATGCAGAGAAGAAGCAAAGACTGTCAGGGTGAGGAAATGTATGTGGTGCGCTCCATACAACGAAGTAGTGACTGTGGCTTCTGATTTCATAGGATCATATGCTGCAGATCTGAGTCGGCCTGCGTGATCACAGACAAGATGAAGAACGACCGTTTGTTTTCAATCGGTTCATTCCATTTCTTAGAAGCTGGTGAGTGGTTATTTTCAAATTTAGCTCGAGTGCATCATTTCGTTCTCCAGCCCAAGACAGTAAAGGAAAGAAGAGATGTCATTTTCTAAGCAATGAGGCCGTAAAACGCTAATGAGGATGCAGATGCCCTATCCCATGACGGAATAACGAGGAAAATAAGTTTGTGGAGAAGCCCAGTAGGTTCCCCCCTGCTCAGAGAGCAGCTCACTGATCACCTCAAACCAATCTAAGGATCATGAGGGAGGGCGGGGAGAAGATGCATTAGGCTCCCCCCATTGGCTAATGGAAGGAACTAATGAGAATAGCCAATCACCACTGGTGGGGAACAGAGCGGGCACACTGTAGTGGGAGCAGGCGTGTGTTAGCGTGAGGGCTTTACAGAAAGCATTCCCTTTTATGAAGGCCTTGGGAGGGCCTCAGTAGAGTATCTACGGGGGATGTTATTGGTCAGTAGAGTATCTACGGGTGATGTAATTGGTCAGTAGAGTATCTACGGAGGATGTAATTGGTCAGTAGAGTATCTACGGGTGATGTAATTGGTCAGTAGAGTATCTACGAGGGATGTAATTGGTCAGTAGAGTATCTACGGGTGATGTAATTGGTCAGTAGAGTATCTACGGAGGATGTAATTGGTCAGTAGAGTATCTACGGAGGATGTAATTGGTCAGTAGAGTATCTACGGGTGATGTAATTGGTCAGTAGAGTATCTACGGGGGATGTAATTGGTCAGTAGAGTATCTACGGGGGATGTAATTGGTCAGTAGAGTATCTACGAGGGATGTAATTGGTCAGTAGAGTATCTACGGGTGATGTAATTGGTCAGTAGAGTATCTACGGGTGATGTAATTGGTCAGTAGAGTATCTACGGGTGATGTAATTGGTCAGTAGAGTATCTACGGGGGATGTAATTGGTCAGTGTGGTTTGGTCCCTCCACTCCCACTGTTAGCCTTTCCTCAAAGCATGTTTTGTACATTCACGTTTTCTGTGCATTATGCAGTCCTCCTGGACTGAGCTCTTCCTTAGCACTGCACAGAGATGAAAGAGAGGGGAAATCCATGGAGATGAGAAAATAACGACGCAGCTTCCGAGAACAAAAACGCTAGATCTGGTTTCCTTTCATGGCGATTTCAAACTGTTCATAGTATATGGTCAAGTCCAGGACTAAAAACCGATTTACGCAGGCACGAAATAAAGAACGTTTGATCAAATATCCCTCAAGATGTCCTCTCTGTATTCCATTTAACTGGTGGTGTAATTTGACGTAGGGTGGTCAGCAGAACAGAAGACTACAGCAGAAAGATAACTCACTGTAATGAAGGCCCAAGTATGCCCAAAGCATAGCTTAGCTGGTCAATAAAACATGGGCAGCATCCTTATAGGAAACGCCTGAGTGATGAAATATGAAGGTCCACAGATTTCCACCAAAAGTAGCTGTAATTGCATTTTTCATTCCGGTATTGCTGCTAGAACGAGGTAGCAAAAAGGCTACTCGTGAAATCATGTTGAAATTACTTTGCAGAGAAATCAATGCCCTTTATAGAGTGCTTATGTGTATTTATTTAAACAGTAGAGAGATAAGGATCTAGAGAGTTACTTGAGTGTGTGTGTGTGTGTCTATGTGTGTGTGTGTGTGTGTGTGTCTCTCTCGCTCTCTGTGTGTTTCTCTGTGTGTGTGTCTCTGTGTTTGTATGTCTGTGTTTGTGTGTGTGTGTGTGTGTGTAGCGTGGAATATGGCTCGTATGCACACACACACACTCTATTCATTCCCTCCCTGTCTTGTATCTGTCGACCAATGAGTGAAGAAACAGGAACTTATCTCTGACATGACCCTTTCTCTGGTTCTCTACACTCCGCCCTCTCCACTGCCACAAAGACACCGTGGTTTGCTTTCTGCTGACGGGTCACTTTCAAGTGCGGTGTCAGAGCGGAATGGAGGGAAATAAATGGGGGGGTGGGGGGGCTCCTATACTCCCGCATCTCATTCATTCATTTCCCTGTATATGAGACAATGACTTTTATAGCATCTGTGTTTTGGTCTGGTGGAAGGCAAATAACCCCGGAGGCCACTTTTGATAACTACACGCCAAAGGAACATTTTGGAGTGTTTCCCTTAGCGAGGAGGAACTTGATATTTCTGTATATCTGTTGAAGCACCTCGCAGTCCTCCTGGGTTTCCCAACATCCCACCATATGCACGGGATAGATGACTGAGGATAGGATGGGACAGGGATGCTTAAAGCTCCACAGGAGAAAAAATATAGACCAAACAATAGAGCCACCAGCTGGAGCACTGGCTGCAAGTATGGCCCCGGCGATCAGCTTCATCACTACACAATGTCAATATGGAACCATAGGGTTTTTAACAATTTAAAACGAAAAATAAAGCAAAGCCAGGCTACAAGGAATAAGAAAAACATCACAGAGGCCTGGTGTTTGAAGAACCTTTACTCTTGGGCAGCAAGAGTAAAAGAGAGGGAGGAAGAGAGGATGGTGAAGATAAAAGAGGAATATTAGGACGCTGGCTTGAGAAGTCTGGGCAAAGTAAAAATAGAAGATGTAACCAAAAAAAAAAAGTGTAAATAGCACTGTTATCACATGTAGATACATGTCAAGTGGGTTATAGCATTTTGGGTACATATGTTAGGGGACACAATCCTTATTTAAAGTAGCGCCTTGCACCCCAGAAATATATCAGTTTGAGACAAAGTTCTTATAAGAAAATGAATTTGGGGAACTATTGACTAACATTATACTCTTGTCTCTATGGTTGACTTTGTACAGTGTGTCAGCTGTTGCCTATTGCATTGTTGTTTGTGTTGGTTAGGCTGTTAGCAACAGCCTACCACTAGCGTTGTCTTCATTAGGCCTACTGAACATGGCTAGAGGGCTACATGTTACTAAAAGTAGATAGAAGTAGTCACCTAAATAAAAATGACCACCAAGTCAAAAAGTAGGTTATTAAAAATGCTGGAAGGGGTAGATTTTGTGATATTTAATGTGTTAACATTGGACACTGAACCGACAGCAGCAATCACTGGAAGGCTGGAACTGACAGTATAGTCCATGCCGACATCAAAGCAATGGACAAATGAACAAAGCCAAAGACAGTGGTGTTGGAATGATGTCATAACATAGCATAGCCAATAGCTATAAGCATAGCCAATGCAAACAGCAACAACACAAGCAAAGGTAAAGGCATTGTATCATTGGTAGGGACAGAAACGATGATATATATTTGCCATCACACATTGTTATGAGTCAATGCAGATTGTTTTTGCCTGTTTGTCAGGAAGTGCGTCCATCTACGTCCATGTCCCGTCGGATTACGGAAATGATCAATGCCTCCCTTACCCCCGGAGCGGTACTTACCTCCTACCCTTAAGACAGCATCCTAAAGAAACCTGGTGCTGATACTGAAGACCTGAACAGTGTCCGGCCCATTTCCAATCTCCCCTTCATCTCCAAAACAAAAAGTGAGTTGTTGCTGCTCGACAACAAGGGTTACTGTCTCCCATGGTGTGCCTCCCATGGTGCACCTCTATACCAATCTCTAAAAGTCTAGAGCCTTGGGGTCACTACTGACCATATCCTCTCCTTTGAACCTCACGTACACGTACTGTTTTTACAAATCCGTAACATCCTCAGACTCCATCCGTCACTCTCCCAGTCCATCAGTGAAGTCCTGATTCATGCCCTTGTCACTTCCCGGATCGACTACTGCAATGCTGTTTTCTCTGGAGTCTTACCAGTAAGTATACTAGTGCTGCTTCTGTTCCCCTACCCGGACGTCTGTCTCAATTCATTTCTTGTTCATATATCGTTACTCACCTTGAGGGTTGGTAGAAACCATCGCTGCATTTGTGTCCATACCCACACCTACAACCGTAATACATCCCAAGTAAATTAAACAATTATTTGTGCTTGTGCTTGTTCCTTTGATTCTGAAAATCAAAATGACTTCAGATCGTAATCCCATTGAGATTAACTGAATCTATTTCATACATTTTACCGTGATAAATGCAGCAGGCCTGCCTATTTACATAGATATGGAAGCTGGTGACTCATTACCCCTTTAACCAATCCAGCTGGCAACACACACAAAGCAGGGAAGGTTGTTGTTCATTACAATCCTCTCGTCCAATGAGAGAGCCCTGCTCATGGATTACAGGACATTACAATCCTCTCATCCAATGAGAGAGCCCTGCTCATGGACTACAGGACATTACAATCCTCTCGTCCAATGAGAGAGCCCTGCTCATAGACCACAGGACATTACAATCCTCTCGTCCAATGAGAGAGCCCTGCTCATAGACCACAGGACATTACAATCCTCTCGTCCAATGAGAGAGCCCGCTCATGGCCACTGTGTCTCTCTGCAGGTCCAACTTTAGCACAAACTTTGCAGTAAACTAATTAATGTCTACCGGCTGTGGGGAGAAATTATGCGGATAATCAGATTCCCAGTGCAAAGAGGCATCAGGCATTTTAAAAGCCGCTCCCGTGTCTATTCTGGGTGAGTGCTTTGACAAATGGGCGGAGGAGGGACCGCAGAGAGAGGGGTGGTGGGGGCTCCAGCCAGACAGAATGGACAACTTGTCTGTGTTTAATGGGCAGCGATTATGTTTTGAGAACATGACCCTGTCACAGGGTAGGTTTTTGTCCTGTGTGTGTGTGTGGGTGTGGGTGTTTGTGTGTGTGTGTGTGTGTGTGTGTGTGTGTGTGTGTGCGTGCGTGTGCGTGTGTGTGTGTGTGGATGGGTTGGTGTGTGTGTGTGTGTGTCGGGGGGGGGGGCCTTGAAAAAGTGCCCCTTGTGTGCCTTAGAGGGGTGAAACAGGTGGTCTTGCCCTAACTACAGAGGTCTCACTCCCAGTTATTTGTAGTTATTTTATTTATTTGGAGGTGATTTTGTCCACCCTGGAAGCAGAGAATCCCAACCAGTTAAGTGGTGGCTCCCTGAGACTGAATGGAAATAGTGGAGCAACAAAAGGTAAATAAAACAAGAGAACTTGGGAGGAAAAAGTTGCTGCAGACCCAAAGAACAAGAGCGAAGAAAACATCTGATGGAGTACAAATATAGTGTGGCTAAATACAAGTTTGTGTTATGGAAACATCATGCGTTTTGATTTCCCCTGTTCCTGCTTTCGTGAAAAACATGCTTGGTTTTTAGAGCGTTGTTTGCCAGCCTGTCTCTGGGAGTGGCATCTCATTAAAAGCATCGGCAGCTAAGACTGTGGGAAACGTTCAAAAAACATGGCTACCATTCTAATGTTTAATATTGAATCGTCTTTTTCTGCTCTCTCTGTCTGTCTCTCTCTCTTTCTGTCTCTCTTTCTTTCTTTCGTCTTTTTATTTATCTCTCTGTCGCACACACCTTATATTTCTCCGATGCAAAAAACATATTTTTTTGTGCAACATTTTATTGACTTTGTAAAAATAACAAATTAGAGAGTAGAAAACCAACTGCACCCTCCAGCTAAGGGACTTCAATTACAATGGAGTGCGTGTTTTCCAAAAATTGTCTTGTGAATTGGCACTCGCCTCTCAACACGAATCAATTTGTCATATTCATGAACATACGAGAGGCAATTTATTTTACACTTTCAAAATATTATTCATTTCCAATTTTCCTTGTTGACACACGAGCTGTAAGAGAACTGCTCAATGAAAAGATGTGTGTGTGTGTGTGTGTGTGTGTGTGTGTGTGTGTGTGTGTGTCTGCATGCTGCAGTGTGTGTGCGAGTACATGCTGCAGAGTGTGTGTGTGTGTGTGTGTGTGTGTGTGTGTGTGTGTTGATTCCGGCTAGGCTCTCTGTCCCATTCTCTGCTTGGCTCCACCACCAACAAGGGTCAATTAATCATCAAATATTATTTGCATATTTACATTGGGGCTAAGCTAAGCTGATTAGTGCTAGTCCAACAGCGCATGATTCAGCTGGGCTTAGAGCAGGGCATAATGTGATGAGGATTGGGGGGGGAGGAGGGGGGGTGCTGGCACCGAGAGGTATCTGATTGGATCAAGCGGCTATAACCCAAATAGAATGGGATCTGCTGCATGAGGTGACCTTCACGACCATCGCCATGCGGACAACCAGCCATACTGGACTTCCTGCTGGACTGGCACCGCCCAGCTTTCCCCCACGTCCAATCATTCTCCCTGTTCCTTTCCCCCACGTCCAATCATTCTCCGTGTTCCTTTCCCCCACGTCCAATCATTTTCCCTGTTCCTGTGTCCCGCCCCTTCCTGCTTCCCCCTTAAGATGGTAAAGGCCAAAATGACGCAGAGACAGTCAGGTTCAACGTCAACGTCCTGGAATGAGATCCAAACTCAAGCCAAAGAGTAGATTGGTCCGAAGCAGCACAGAGCCCTCACACACTATACACATAGACGGATAACCATAAAACACACAACACACACACACACACACACACACACACACACACACACACACACACACACACACACACACCCACGCACATACACACACACACACACACTACACATGGACAGTGAACCACAGTACAGTAGAGTAGTAGATTATAAAACAAAGTATAGCAGCATCACAATGAGGGTTTGACTCGTATGATAGAGCAGATTGGCCATATTATGATGACATACCATAATATGATGACATACCATATTATGATGACATACCATTTTATGATTTAGTAAGATCAGGGTACATATATGTATAATAATTAAATAGCCCACTACAAATTGATACAGTGATGTATTCACACTCCACAGAAGCAATAGAATACTCGGTGGCAATAACTGCAATAAGTCTTCATCCCCTCCTCCTTGTGTGTGTGTGTGTGTGTGTGTGTGTGTGTGGTCACATATATTGCACCACTATCACGGCTGCTCCATGGAGCTTGACTACCCTCTCGAGTTGGAAACGTACGGGAGGGAAGGAGGGAGGACGTAAGAGAAAGACACACAGAATTAAGTGTACGCGTTGAGGGGGAAATATATCAAGACAGAAAGATGGGGTGATGGGTGTGTGTGTGTGTGTGTGTGTGGGTGTGTGTGTGAGACAGAGAGAAAGAAAGTGAAAGACAGCGTGCAGGTCCATGCCTGCACCCTCCCTGAGTGTGTGCCTCTGGCAGATGGAAGATAATAGCATTTAGAGATGTTCCATTTGGGGAATTAAAATGCAGCCGTGGTGCCAGGCAGAGCAACCCTTTAACTTTGAGACCCTGCCTAGTCTTGGAGCCTGCTAGGGCTGGCAGGACCAGAACACACACACACACACACACACACACACACACACACACCAACAAACAAAGAGACATACGGACAAACACACACACACATACACACACACACACACACACACCACATGTCTCCTTGGGTCATGTGGCCCAGGGATCCCAACTCGAATTAGCTGGGAGGCGGGGCACACACACACACCAACAACCAGACAGACACACACACACACACTAACAAACAGACATACATACATACATACACACACACACACACACATTTTGGTAGGCCACACGGCCACACACACACAGGCAGGCTAAATGCAACCACAGGCAGGGACACAAATCATCCACAGCTCCCGAAAGCCATGGCAATAAGACACTTTTTGTATGTGACCAACTGCCAGTGGCTGTTTGGATATCACTTGCTTAATCAAGATTCGCTTCATTATCTGTCATACAAGTGAGGCTGGAGGCTGATAGAGACCGTTGGGTCCTCACTCAATGCATGCTCCCACTGTCCTCACCAGTCCTTCCCTACCTGGAAACCCAATACTTGCTGGCTGACTGTCTGTCTGTCTGTCTGTCTGTCTGTCTGTCTGTCTGTCTGTCTGTCTGTAACTCGGTCGATCGGGCAGTCTGTTCGTACATATGTGCCGGAGAACCAGGCCCAGTTGTCATCAGTGTGAAGCCAGAGAAAGGAAGATTGACTGGCTAGTGGAGTTGGTTCTGGTCCGACAGACCTTTAGAAAACACAGCCAGATCGAGGATGCCGGGTGGCTGCAGAAAAATATCAAGCATAGCATAAAACTCAATGACCAACAGCAGGGTCCAATTAATTAGTATGCTTGTTCATCTATGTGTTAATTACATCCTTAACAGGATGTGTAACTGACATTGCCCTGATGTCATGCCCTGTACACTCCTGATTATGAATTGGGCTTTTGATTGATGCTCTTATCCAAAACGCCCTGAGGTGCCAGAGTTACCTTCCATCTTTTCCCAGGTTTCCCCTCCTTTTTTGTCAGTCAATCTTACTCTCACTGTAAACTAGTGAACAGTTCTCTTTCTGGTCGGTGAGACAATGTTTTGTTGATTGTGTCACCCCAATGCAGGCTCCAGCTGCAAATATCTGCAAAGTGAGAGTTCCACAGGCTACAGCCCACCCCACTGAAGGCTTGCACAAAGGGATGGGACCAGGCCATCATGGGAAATGTAGTTTGACATCTAGAGCATAAATTCCTGTTCTTAGATGGATCTGGAGCTCCAGACGACCATTAACAGAACGCTCTACAGCTGCAAGGGACAGAAAGGCAATTACATTCAGTCCCTCAAGTGAATTAATCATCTCATTACAAAGGCCTTCTTTTCCTTAAAGGCCGAGTTTTGTCCTGCTATCGTGCTCTATCGCATTAGCGCTTAATTAAGAATTATGTCCAGGCATCTTGGTTTTAATTATGTGAATGCCCGGGAACCATTTATAAAATTGTGGCGGACGGCAACACTTTGTGCCGGGCTAAGAACAGGCTATAGCCTTTTTCCTGACATAATGAATTTACGAGTCCCGTCAAAAAAAAAACAGAAGGGAGTGAGAAGAATGTTTATAAAGTGAACCAAGAGTCGGGATTCTTTCAATTAGCGGTAAAAAAAAACAACACTTCTGCCAAAGAGGACGTTGATCCGAGCGGGCGAGAGGGGAGTGTCGGGGTGTGATAATGATGGAAGAGGGGGAGGTTGGGTGCAAGGGTAAAGTAAATCGTCCCAGATGAGTATTGCTGCCATCTGTCAGTGGGCAGCACCAGCTAATCCAGTGAAATAAGATGTCTTCATCACCACTCCTGCTCCCATCGCGACACATCAGCTGCTAATTTAGAGAGGGCCTCCATGATTTCACAGTCTTGCTTTAGCGTCACACCAGGGTCTGTCACAGACGGATAGGAAACATCATTTGAAATGAATCGATAACGGCTATGCTACTTGTCTTCGGTAAACCAGACGAAACAACAGGTTACTCAGGTTGTGAATGTGTGAAACAGCCAACAATTAAGTCAAAATCCATTTGCACAGACAACATGAGCTGCTGGTCACCAAAACGACTGGTTAGAATTTAACAAAAATAAAATAAAGTACTTATAAAGTTAAGTAAAGTAAAATGTCAAACGTCATAAACTCAGAAAAGCCATGAAAATTGAAAAAAAAAAAGATAGACAAAGAATGAACAGTAAAACAAGCTTGAAAAGTGAGAGAAATAGCTTTTCATCTAATTTACAGCAAGGGAATCAAACTAATGCCTGTTTGCCTCTGTTGTTTGGAAGATAAGTAGTATATGATGCTTTAGTTCCCTTTATCCTGGTAAGGGAGTTTAAGACACGTTGATCTGCGTCCCCTTCATGTCATCTTAAAATAAGCTGGTTGTTATTATTACAAAGGAAAAATGACGGTGAAAACAGAAATAATTCCACTCAACATGAAGATTGTCTCGTGCCTCCTCCAAAGTTGTCATATTTGCATACACTTTTCAATCAGGGGGATTGAGGAACCAGGTGCTGCTCCAGCTTTGCCAAATCAAACATTATTGACGTGTTAGTATTTCTGGCTGAGGAATAGTTAAAGTGTACAAGGCTCGGTAGCATCTTTCCCTGGGCTTATCTTCTCGACTAGATTTTTGTTTTATCTCCCACTTTCTTTCACTTGCCCAACTACTCACTGCCCCCTGATTAAATTAAATTTCATTCAAATGAAATCCTGTCTTGCTGTGGACAAGAGTCACTTGTGCAGATAATTAACGGGAGGAAAATGGTTCCAGTGTTTCCTTCTTGGCTCTTTTAATTAAGACTGGACTGCTAAAACACCGGGCAGGCCCTTGTTGCCTATATTGTTAATATTAGGCCACCAGATCTCAATGTATGGACAGTACAGGCACACTGTGTAGACGTGTAACATATACATTCACCATAGTGATTGTGTTAGTGATTCATTAGCTCTATACATATATATCAATATCCTGGCAGGTTGAGTGATTGTATTATTGCAGTAACAAAATATGAATGAACCACTAATTAATTTGGTATTGGTGGTAATTTAAATGAATGAATTACCAATACAGTTTCAATCCATGTAACTAAGAGGAGAGACCAACGATAGCAGCCAATGACGCCATCCTATCTATGGTGGCGTCTTGAAGTCTCACCTTGAGGCGTCGTCACCCGAGCTCTTAGCGTATGCTAATCCCCAGGACAGCAATTACACGTGTCCCCACCTCTCTGCACACATTACAATATTGGAGAACCAAGACACCACTGGTTTACAGAAATTGATGAGAGAAAAGCTCCACCAAAGTGTTGCACCACCGGTCGGTATCCACACAGGAAACACTCCAAGGACATACACTCATTACAAGAGAACATGTGCTATTCATAGGCTATAGGGGGAGGTGAACACTTTCAATGAATAAGAAGAATCCTGCTCACAGGCGATGTTTAACTCAAGCCATGAGATCAACTTTGGTACGAGTTGCAAAATTGTATATTTTGTCAAATCAATGGTAGTTTCATGCTCAATTATAAGATTGTAAACATTTTATTTATTGTAACTGACCTCGTACTTACCCATCTGCTGGCCTACACTTTGGGATGAACTGCCCTACTGAGCTCTTATGCAAAGAGTTTGACCTAGACGTCAGGAAAATAAAGCCCTCCATAACCAGTTGGTCCTCTAGAAACAGCTACAAAAGTATCGGGCACAACTTTTCCCTAAATATCTGCTCAAATTAACTTCCAAGTTAGGACATTGTCAATATCTTGATGTTTTAGGCTCAGTACAGTAAAACCGTCTAGGAAGTAAGGTACAGACAAAAATACAATGTCTGGATATCTGCTCTAATCTAAAATAGTGGAGAACACAAAAAATATTGGATCTTGAAGGTTATCACCTTGGATTATTTCAAAATGGATGAGGTAACACCATATCCCTGTATTTAGAATTACATCGGGTCCATGTTAGCACATATTAACGCTTCTAAGCAGATGGTCAGCCAACCTCTTGACCTACAAGACTTCACCGCTCCAAATATTAGATTTGACAGTTGACCCCTGTGGATCAAAAACAACTTTTACTGTTCCTTAAAGAGAGCATTTTCTCTGGGATGAAGCAGTGTGTTATTAAGCCGAGGAGGGAGTCAGTAAATGGGGTAGTCAGATCTCTGCTGGGCTCAACAAGTGGGAGGCAAGAAGACGCCTCGGGATTAAAATGAACACATGATGGTGAAGAAATAGAAGATTAGGATGAATGGTCAAAGAAAGGAGTAGGAAAGCTTGCTCACATTGAAATTCAGTTTTATTCCTGTAACATAATATATGCTCTTTGGGGTTTGGTTATTAGATCATCAATCGGTTCTGCCATTAGCGATCGTACGAAACAAACAATTTAGTTTGAGTTAAAACGTTTCAAATTTGATACACAGGGCCTGATTCATGTACAATTTGATACACAGGGCCTGATTCATGTACAATTTGATACACAGGGCCTGATTCATGTACAATTTGATACACAGGGCCTGATTCATGTACAATTTGATACTGTTTTGACTCTGTATTTTACCAGCTACTATACCAGTTACCATCATATTTTTTGTAAATTTGTGTTTACTAGAGTAAAAATTCCATAAATGCCTCCAAAAACTGTATTATGAAACATTTTTTTCAGCTATGCTATTAAGTTAATTGATCTATAGAAATAAAGCAAACCCCATAATAAAAATGGACAGTGTAAATAGAATCCTATAAAACATTCACATCAACATTATTTTATGAAGAGTACTACAATCAACCCCAGCTAAGACCAAGGTTGAGAAATACAGCTGCAAATGAACACTTAGGTTTCATCAATATGGAACACTGTTCCGCAACTATTGTGACATCTTCACAATACCCAATATATTGCAGAAACATTTTCTTTGTACAAGTAGTCTATTTTAATAATTATTTGACTAAGACATTTAAATACTTGTGAACCCCCAGAAATACCATATATAGATATAACCCCATTTCCAGAATAATCCCTAACAGCCCAAAATAAAAACGATTTTGAAATTGTCCAAAAGATTTGCTATCAATTAGGACAATATTTTTCAACCCTTTGCAAGCCATGTTTGACTTGATCAAAAAAATATATTTGTTGCTGGTTGTTATATCAAAAGAAGAGAATAAAGATACGTAAAGGCTGCAAATTTCAGTTGATCATCATTGATGAATAACTACTTCTGTAAAAAACTGAAAATATTTTCATGGTTGAATTGAAGCATAGAGGTCAGAAGTTCCACTCCCAAGAGTCTACACAATCGAGAAGAAATACAGTGGATGGCCACAAAACTCCTCTTTTTAAGCTACTGCTGCTATCAAGCAGATAGAATAACACCACAACAAAGACAAAAAACAAAAACAACATAAGAGAAAAAGGCATGCATTAAAAGAGTGCACTTTGTGTCCCCTCTGGTCTAGCGCTAGCTTTGGGTGCCGGACTGTGAGCAGACACCGTCATCCATTCAGCACTGGGTCTGTTGGCACCGCCTTTCACAGCTTAGTTTCTGTTAGCTTAGCCTCTGCCAGCAAAGCACATTTAGCATTGCATTTCGGGTTGGCCCCTAATACATGGGCCCGGGGCCCTGGTCCTGAGGGAAGTGTGAATTGAGAATGTCCTTCATGAAGCATACGTAGCCGTTGCTGGGTGTGTAGGCGTCAGCTGTGTGCTGAGATGGCAGGGTCGGAGACAGGGCGGACAGGAGCGGGTCAGAGTTCAAGCTGTTTTCTACCAGAGTTGATACGGAGCTTAAGTTGGGGTCAGAAAGAAGAGCTTGCTCGCCCGGTGGGAAGGGATCTGCGGCCATTTGGGTGGTGTTTGGGTTAGAAAGTGAGGGGGAGGTGTCCATCTGGGTGGTGCTTGGGCTGGAAAGTGAGGGGGTGGTGTCCGTGTGGCTGGTGTTCGGGTGGCAAGGTGAGAGAGTGGTGTCTATTTGCGTGGCGCTTGGGGGGAGAGCAAAGACGACCGTGTCCACTCGGATGGAGTTGGAGGTAAGAAGCGTGGTGGAATCTTCCACGTCGGCAGTGTTGGGGGCCGAGACGGACCCGGGATCAGTTACCAGAGCTGTGCTGTGGACGCCGGCAAGGGCCTCAGCTGTACACACTGGGGTTTGGCTGGTAGTTAGGGAGGGGAGGGGCAGACAAGGCCGCTTAGCTGCATGAGGCTCCTCTAAAACCACTTCCTCCGCGCTGGCTGGGATTGCCTGCAGGGAACCATTGGAACAGTTCAAAATAGACTCAAAACAACCCTTATATATATATATATATATATATAGTATAAGTATAAGTATATATATCATACTGACCAATAGCGCACCAGTGAGCTGCTGGTACAGCAGCTTGTTAAAAAGCCAATTGTGCGTTGAACTTTAAACTGAATTTAAACAAGGGACCAATGAGGTTCTAGTCCAAGTAATGAAGTATTTTACTGTGTAAGCAAAAACGTTGCAAACAAATGGTACTCTTTAAAAATGTATGTGTCATAAATTATGAAATGTCTGCCCAACTAAAAACGAAATGTCCCCCAATTATACATTCACGTAGTATAATTAATGAGACATTTCCAAGAAAGAAATGGTGCTATGTGGTGTGATCCCCTCTCGTACCAGGCGGGATCGGACCCTCTTGGACAGGTCCTGCTCCAGCGAGTGGATCTCTGTATGCTTTAGTAACAGCTGGGACTCATCCTGGAACTCCACCTGAGACACAAAAACACCCGGCTGGTTGTCACGACTGCGAAAGCCCCATCAGTTGCGTTGGTGTGTACGTTGTCCTATCTAAGCAGACTTTAAACACAAACTGCAGCCCGTCCTTCTACTTAGCATTCTCGCATGCAAAAATCTGCGTGACCAAATAGACTTAGGATAGCAGGTAATCAGTGGCACTGGCAGCAAAGTTGCTACTCGCTAGGGTAGGATGCTTCCGACGTCGTTAGCATAGAAGAAGACGACCCTTGGCGTTGCAGTGACAGGAAACGGGGGGGGGAAATAAGTTCATAAATAAATAAATAAATAGCGAGACAAGGTGACCCTCCCAACCCGAACACAAGGAGCAGCTGGAGAGTTGTTCGCCTCTCATTGCAACACAGCTTAACGTCGCTAATAGGCTCGCCGGCTAGCCACACAAAGACAATTCCCAGTCAGCCAGTCAGGGACAAAACTGAATAAAGAGGAAAAGAAGCATTCAAAAATGAATAAAGAGGAAAAGAAGCATTCAAGGCTCAAACAGGCAGTCTTACATGGACACATAGATAAACCCCTCACTTTGTCTTTTAAAGAAGTGCACATGGACAGTGATTAGATGGGTGTGGTAAGTAGTGTAAGTAATAAAAGTCAAATGTGTTGGATCCATGCTATCCTGTAGGTTTGGTCATATAATACATCCTCCTAAATATGTGTGTGTGTGTGTGTGTAAGTGCACAAAGATGTGTTCACACAACTGAAACTAGGCCGCTGCCATGATCCAAGATTAACTGGCAGACACTGTGTGTGTGTGCGCGCGCGTGCGTGTGTGTATGTATGTATGTATGCATGCATGTATGCATGTTTGCATGTGCACCAGCATCTGATGCGGGTGTCTTGAGCTCCTCTGATATCAATTCTAAGAACAGACTGCTTGCTTTTGAGCTTTATACCTCGTAAGCACTCTGGGAGTCCCAACATCAATTCCCCCCCGCACGACGTCGTTGTAAATCTCTTGGCATTGCATTTTAATGTTGCCTGTATCGAGATGCTTCGCTCTAATCTACAAGAGCCACCATCATTTCACATCCTGATAAATACTGGACTGGGATCAGGCCTTAAGAGTTGTAGCCTTTCATTGTGACAGTGCAGTATTTCAAAAACTTACCTTAAAAAAAAATATTAAAAAAAAAATAGGGATAAAGCCCCTATTGGTAATCAAGGGGATTGCATGGCCTCGTCATTGATAAAGAGGGAAAATCGACTTGCTAGGCCAAAGTTTGACACACTTGAGATGTTTGACATGATCTTACCTGGTAGTGTTTGTGTAGGTGCTCTTTGACAAAGGAGGCATTAAGCACTTGACCTTCAGGTGTCTGAACCACCATCAGTTCCCCTAACTCAGGGGGACCATTGAGCAAACAGTCATGACTCTGAAGGACATGGAGGGAGAGTGAGAGAGAGAGAGAGCGAGAGAGAGAGAACAAAAAAGAGCTCAATAAGTAGTAAGGGGACAGGTGGGCAAAGATAACAGTATGTGAGGCCATGTGTCGTTTCTGATGATAGCAAGGATATCATGTTAGATGCAGCCATTTAATCAAATGTAGCCTTTCAGTGGTACGTAAACACAACTAAGTATTTTTCAATACTTAATTTAGAGTCCAAACACATTTGACCTATGAAGTTAAGATTTCTGTTTGTTCCAACTTCACATTAAGAGGAAAAGCTCATCAGGCTTTCTCCAAAGGAATCAAAATCAACAGAAACGTTTCGAAGAGAAGTCTCACCACTATATTTTCCGGATAGAGGTTGTCGCAGTAGGAGCCGTCGTCATAGTTGACCTCGTAGAAGGTCTGCGTTGCCATGCCGATGATGGTGCAGTGGTAGAACCAGCCGTCACTGCTGCGACCGATCACTTTCTGCCCCAGGCTCAGCTCCTTGGGCCCTGGGCGAGGCTTGGGGGCCAAAGCATGCAGGGGGACTGGTTAGCTAGTTAACCTCAACCCTAACTATCCCCTAATATCGGCCGTCAGTTTGACAAAGGCCGTCGGGCGGGTCGTGTCCTGCACTGTACAATTCCACGATTGAATAATAGTAAATGAAACAAAACTCACTCTCTGCAAAGTCCTCTTGTGTTTGTGACAGGTGACGGACACCACGTACGGCCAATCAGCAGGCTTCATGAGCACCCCAGCGATGTGTGCACAGGTGACATGGAAGGAGGTAGAGCAGTTCTGGTGGGAACACTGGATGCAAGCCCCTCGGGTCTGGCCGGTGCTCTCGTGGCAGTAGACACATTTCTACCAAACCGTCAAAGAGAACGGACCCAATGTTATGGCAAACATACCGTGGACACTGATTCATCCAGCATGACAGGCAGGATCATGTGGCAGTAATGTTTCAGATCGCTGGTCATGGATGGAACGGTGAAATACGCAGATTCAATGTTTCCCTCATCACAAACCCTCTTCTTTTCAAACCCTCCTTTTCCTACGTCCTGCCTCTGTTTCCTCCTCCTTTTCGTTCTATTCCTTTTTTCTTGGTCTCTCCAGCTTTGACAGATCAAATGCGCGCAGTGGCCGAAACGCTTGGACGAGATCGATGGAAAATAAAAATTCTTTATTAAAATGTCAATACTTCATTTTCACCTCTCGCTGGCCAGCCGACAGAAATATACAGCAGCCCTCAAAAGATCCCCCACTGGGAGATATTTCACAGGCCAGCCGTCCACTGATTTAGTATTCCAACAGGCACCAACAGAAGGTGTATGGGGGCCTTGTTCACACCACACAAAGGCAGCATGGGGAGACATTTAAAGGTGTCAACAAGACCTTGTTTATTTATTTGTTCATTTTATTCCCTTTTTGACCTTCCCTTTTTGAAATCTGGGGCTAGGTATTAGACAGAAGTCAGTAGTTGCTGGGATTTAGGTTTGCGGCTGGCCGCCAAAGTTTGTTGCGAAAAAGACCTGATTCTAATTGATGCAAACCTTGCAGTGGTTTTGAACAAAAAATATGCTGACACACAAGAAATTGAAGCAGGAATAACTAATGTCTAGTGTTGAACGAATGTATTTTCTCTCTTGCAGAGTCTCTACAGAAAAAGAAGTGACTTGCATCGCCGTGTACTTTAGGAAGAGTCAATCTTGATTTTAAAAGTAAAAGTTCAAAGAATATCTCCATGGTAATGAATGAAAGTAACACTAGCACATTCAAGATTAATAAAATTATCCTGTTTTGATCCTAAAAAAACCCATAGATGATGCCATTCTAAATTTGAGTTTGAAACCTAACTATTGCAAAACACTTTGAAAATACTGCTAGACTAATCTGCTAGACTTCTTGAAATAATATTTCCTGCTCTTTACCACAAATGCTCCCATCTTCCAAAATCTCAAAATCTCCCGGGTGTTAACATGTTGACAAAAAAGTGACATCTTTGGCTAAAGTGAATTTCCCAGAACCTTACCTAACCCCCCCCCCCTTCATAAAACTCCACTTTCAAAGAGCAAAAGCAAACTGTGTGCTAACACGCAGGCAATAAACACGAGCTCCAAGAATGCATGCTTGATAGGCTAAGCCATCCAAATCATTGGAGTGGGGTACCTCCCATTCAAGCTCTTTTAAAAGGTTGGGAGAAGAAGAAAAAAAAATCTGCCTTGACAGCACTTGGATGGGAACGTTGAGGGAGCGTGCTTTGATAGATGATTCACGGAGGGACTGACATTATTTGTAGATGTGACAATGCTCTGCTGAGCTGTGCAACTGATTGTGAGTTGGTATTGCACGAGCGGAGGAGGACGAGGAGGAGGGCCGTGGTCAAACGGAGAGAGGAGGGATGGAGAGACGCAGAGAGATAAAGGAGGGCCGTGGTCAAACGGAGAGAGGAGGGACGGAGAGACGCAGAGAGATAAAGGAGGGCCGTGGTCAAACGGAGAGAGGAGGGACGGAGAGACGCAGAGAGATAAAAGAGGGCCGTGGTCAAACGAAGAGAGGAGGGACGGAGAGACGCAGAGAGATAAAGGAGGGCCGTGGTCAAACGGAGAGAGGAGGGACGGAGAGACGCAGAGAGATAAAGGAGGGCCGTGGTCAAACGAAGAGAGGAGGGACGGAGAGACGCAGAGAGATAAAAGAGGGCCGTGGTCAAACGGAGAGAGGAGGGACGGAGCGACGCAGAGAGATAAAGCAGGGCCGTGGTCAAACGCGCGGCAGCGATGGGAAATTGGCTGCTGCCCAGGGGATCAATGCAGCTCATTTAGCGCAGTGAGAAACGACACCTGATTATTCAGCCATTCCATTTGGCATAGCCAGTATCCAATGTCCTATTCAGCTTGCAAAACACCATCCATCCAACCCAAGAGGGAGGAATGGAGGGAGGAAGAGAGGGCGACAGGAAAAATGAAAGACGGAAGGCGTGCGAGAGGCAGAAAGAGAACGAAAGACTTCCAAATATTTCTGAGCGTGTGAGGAGAAAAAGTTAGCGACGGGCCAGGTATGGAAACCACCTCTGCCTGTGCTCTGCCTGTGCTCTGCCTGTGCTCTGCCTGTGCTCTGCCTGTGCTCTGCCTGTGCTCTGCCTGTGCTCTGCCTGTGCTCTGCCTGTGCTCTGCCTGTGCTCTGCCTGTGCTCACCAGACTCTTCCTGGTTTCTGGAACGGCGCTGATGTCGACCGGGTCCCTCTCCAAGGCGTTGAGAAAACGGGCCTCTGCCACGGCGATGGCACAGATCACATGGACCCACCTGGTAAGAGTAGGGAGAGACAGGACGCCGCCATGATGGAACGAACAAAGCTTGGCGACTGGCCAACCCAGATTCATGATAACAGGGTCTAGGGACGATGTAATATAATATCACGTGCTGGTTGATAAAGAAACCTGACAGTCAGTTTTGTAACACAACAGCCTACTTCGGTATGAGTGCATTGGAGTGCGGGCTAACAGCGGGCACTCGCACTCGCACTCGCACTCGCACTCGCACTCGCACTCGCACTCGCACTCGCACTCGCACTCGCACTCGCACTCGCACTCGCACTCGCACTCGCACTCGCACTCGCACACACACACACACACACACACACACACACAGCAAAGGAAACTGACCGGTTGTCTGTGGTTGTCTTCAGTGCCCCACCTCGCAAGTTACAGAGACAGCAGTCCTGTCGGAACAAAACTAAAAGTCAGACTTGGGTTTACAGTCCCACCCAAGAGCCGCATGACAGTCAGACGTGCTGCTACCTACTTCCTTCCAGGCTTCTGCCGTGCAACGTGAACACGTCCACCAGCCACTGCCACTATGAGGCTTGACCCCATAACAACCTAGGAGAAAAGGGCAGATGAGGGGGAAAGGGAGAGTTAGAAAGTCGGTTATGTTTTGGTCCGGAGCTCCTGTGTTGCTCGGTAGAAATTGGCGCCGCCAAAAGGTGGCAGTTGGATTTCTGAGGGGCCAGCAATACTTAGAGCAATGCACACAAAATATTGTCAATTGCATTGGAGGAAAGCACCCCCCAAAACGCATATTTGAATACTGTAATATGGGGGAGGGATCTTGAGCTATATGAAAGGCTTGGACCCAGATAAAGAGAGACCAAACAAGTGATAGTGTTTAGAATCCTCTGGTGACTTATAAAAGAGAGTTGGCCCATATCAACAGGGGCGCGTTACCGAACTGATCCACACCAAACATGAGGAAATGTACGAGGATCTTGACAGCATCTCTTTCTGCTTCGTGTCCTGATGTCAATAACCTCAGCGCTTTCACAGCTCAAACACCACAACCCTGGACAGCTAATCAACTTTGGGGTGGAAGTCGAAGTGCTAATAGGAACCCTGGAGACTTGTCTGTGCCCGTGAGTAGAATCCTTTTACGGCTTTTACTTTGACATGCTATAAATACACATGCAAACCAGACGAAAACGGATGATCTATTGTTTACTGCGGCGCACAACAAGCAGACTTTCAGCGTAAACACCGTGAAGTAGTATGGAAAAGTGGAGAGAGAGAGAGAGAGAGAAAAAAAAACATGTGGCACACACAAACACACCAACGATAACAAGCTGTCTGCCATCTCAAGCTTCACTCTGACAGATGCCGCACGCCCTTAAAAGTAAACTGTCTCCAAGAAAAATAACAAGTGTGGAAAGCAAGGTAAATAAGACAGAGGGTTCTGGGGGCCAGCCTTCCTAGAGCCCTGTGTGTGTGTGTGTGTGTGTACAAGGGGCCTGCTGCTGACTTAACAGTCGGGGGGCGTGAAAAACAGCTTGCCCTCAAAATACACAAACTTGAGGATTGGGGCCTGTATGTTTTTTTATTGTGCCCGGGTTGTAAAAGGCTATGTCTGTCTTGCTGTTGAGATTGTTTGCAGGCTCCCAGGGGCCTAGGGTAACTGAAGAGCGTGGTGGAGGGGTTGAAAGACTTGGGAGAGTCTGTCTCAGCCGCATGTCATTGATTTACACTGTGCGCCCTCAGCTGGCAGGGCTCCATCGAGCGGCCCTTTAAACGTGGACGTAAACTCAATCAAAATGGCAGAATATCGCAAGTTGACAACCTGAACTATAATTCATAAAACCCAATTTTACCTTGGAGAGACTAAAAACAGTTCACTTTCACTGCTAGAGAGCCAAAAAATACAGTTCTAGACCTGAAGTCACCTGTGTGTGTCAGAGAGAGAGCGTCTGAGCTGGCTAGCAAACCCTCACAACGGACTCCCAGGTTAATTGGCTACGCAGCTTAGACAAGAGAGCAGTGAAGTAGACAACCAATGACTTTATTTGCTTCTTTTTCCCGTGAAGGGACAGTTTTTAAAAAGAGGTGGACCAATCCCTCAGAAGCTCTGGCTGAGTGGCAGCAAATTAGCTGGAACAATTTGATTGGCATTTGGATCCTGGTGGAAAAAAGCCTTTGAGGCTCGAGGAGGTGCCAGCATGGCATGGATATTTAGACGGATTCCATTTGGAAAAACACAACCCATTACCTTAGTGAATAAATACTTAAATATCATTGGCACTAGACATAGGGATTGAGTTGATGTCTGGAGGATCAGACTGAAAGATACAGCCTGGTGATAATCTTAACAGCTGGTTTAAATAAAGATTTAGTCTGCGGGCTAACCCTAGACTTCCTTTTATCTTGCTTTGTTTTTTCTTAGCCCAGCACTAAACCTAGATGCATTCATAACAGACGTCTGAACCTGGACCATGGGATGGCTGAATACTGCAGTCACTGGTTGGGCTGACAGAAATCCTCCCCAGTGCTTTTTATGACTGGTGGCTACAGCAAAGTGATCCGAAATGTATCTTATGTCACCTTCTTAGAAGTACGCTTTTAAATGTTTCCTTTTTCAATGATCAATGAAGAATCAGTTATTATACATATTTCTAAAAATAGATTTAAATTAAGACCACTGTCCTAGTATCCATTTCTAAAAACAGATTTTTGTTAACAGCACGGTCCTAGCAGTGAATCTTTTCCCGCTCTATTAATCCTAGATTGACTAGCTTTCTGTGTTGCACTTACTGGCGTGGACTTGGACAAGGCAGGAGGAGCAGGACAGGAGCATGCTGGCCCCGTCGTCGTCGATATGAGAGTTAGACGGCAGCGGTTCCGTGTTCTCCGCCCCAGTGCTGAAACACATCTCGGGCACCAGGGGGTGAGTGTAGCTGCCACAGCGGGGCAGGCAGGCGTCGGGGGAGTCCATCAGGTGGAGGGGTTCTTTCTTGGGCTGGGCGGGGGGAGAGGACGGACACACACACACACACACACACAGGTACAGTTTGCGCCCAGACACCATCTCTGTTGGTCCACTTTGAAGGGGAATCCTTTGTACTGATACCTACCTGGGTGTACGAGCAGAACAGGGTGCAGACGGCGCAGTAGGGCTCGATGGTAGCCACGGCTGCGTTGAAGGCCTTCTCGGCGTGGAAATGAGGCGGGCGGTTCTGCCATAAGTGACCCATTTTCTTAAAGTCCTTCTCGTGCGACCAGGGAGATAACGGTTCTGCGGAGTGAAACGTTAAAGAAAGAAAGAAGAAAACAAAAAATACATTTAAAAGGTGACAACACGGAGCATGGGAAAATAAAGAGCTGCACCAAGCCTGCACTAGACACACCCGAGGCTACTGGAACCTTTGTGTTTTTCCTGGACGGGGGGGGGGGGGGGGGCGGGGGCACCAGGATGCTTTCTGATGAAACCCTTTCAAGTTCTATTTCTTCCCTCTCACCTCCCTTTTTTCCTCCTTTCCCCAGGTTGCTAAGACAGACATGCACTCTGTTCCCCAGCTGCTTGGTCAAAGTGACTTTGGAAAGCAGGTAATTGGGTGTCATGATCCCCGGATCAATAAGTGTCAGTCAGAAAATAAAGAAAGAGAGGGAAAAAAAAAAAAGAAAAAGAGAGAGACTGGGGGGAGAAGGAAAAGCCGGAGATCTGCAGTCCAGGATTCACGATCCCCTGGGTATCCCGGTATTCTCACTTTTCCCCACTGATCGATGAACCCAAACCAGATGGCATTTTTCTTCCTTTATCCTGCCGATTACAAGGAGGAAGAGCAAAGCATGGGAACCCAAACGGCCGAGGACAACACACCTTCCTCCGTGGTGGGCTCCTGCTTGACGATGGAGAGTGGGGAGCGCATAGGCGGCTTGCTGAGGGGATGTCGGCGACTCTTCTTCACCTCGGACTGCATCTTCAGTTTGGAGTAGGTAGAAGGCTGGGGGGGGGGGGACAAGCAAGGACGTTATAATGCTGAATCCGTGCTTGATGACGATAGGGCACACAGCAATGACATGTATAGGACCTGTCCTTTTGATCCAAGCACACGCCATCAATATCGAATCCTCTTGAGAAGAGAGGCGTATACGTTCGACCAACAATCAATCATGGACTTAGTGTTCATTATATGACTGGAGGTGTGCCGAAGGCAATCAGCGTATAAATTGATTACTGGCCTGCTTGACAGAAACACATGTCTACCAGAAACCGTTGGCTGTGTGATAATAGCTTTGTGTATGCTAACACAACACATGGCATGACATCACAACGCGTGAGACGACGTTAAAACCATAAATACCTGGCTGGACTTTCCCCCCCAAAATGGTGTTTACCAACCTGGGTGGCGTCTGGCTTGGTCTCCACTGGCATATGAATCCCACTGGGTGGCATGGCTGTCGTGTCACCCGGGCTGCCATCATTGAAGGTGGCAAACTGCTGTAAGGCGGCCTGGAACGCGGTCATGTTGCCGGGGGCGCCTGCGGTCTTCTTTTTCCTTTTCTTCTTCTCTGCCTCCCCTGGTAAAGGCTGGAACTCCACCTTTGATTCTTGGGCGACTGGGGAGAAACACATAGTTTGAGGCTGTGTTCCACCATCCAATCTATAATCAATACATGGTCAAAACAGTAATAGCGCTGATCATGAATAGTTTTACAATCTTGATAATCAGCATATTCATTCGTTTAGGATTTCTTGATATAAGGAAACCAATCACAACAGGAGAAAGGCTGGAGGTAAACGATATCTCATAAAATGTACAAAAACCATGGAGGTAAAGTTTGTGCTCGTGCCAAAGGTTCCTGCATTGACATTTATGTTCTCTTGGCCACGGGAGAATTGTTGGCTAGAAATCAGAGGGACACTCCTACTAAATGTTGAGTTCAGGTGTTTCAGTCACACCCACTGCTAAAAGCTGCAGAAAATCCAGTCCAGAGCCATGACATCTGCATAAACAGATATTTAGAATTCAGTATGGGCCGTAAAGAGCTCAGTTACTTTAAACGTGGCACTGTCATAGGACGCTGCGTACATAACTCAGTTTGTGACATTTCTGCCCTGTCAGATCTGCCCCGGCCAGTGTAAGTGCTAAATGGAAGTGCCTAGGAGCAACAACAGCTCAGCAAACTCCACACGAACTCACGGATCGGGCCCAATGAGCACTGAAGATCACGTAAAAAAAAAAAAAAAACGGCCTATTATCTGTTGCCTCCTTCCATTCAGAGTTCCAAAGTGCCTCTGGAAGCAACATCAGCACAGGAACTGTGTGTAGGGAGTTTAAATGAAATTGGGTTTCCATGGCCGAGCAGCCAAGCGTCGACTGGAGTGGTCTGAAGCGCTGGAAAGGTGTTCTTCGGAGGGATGAATCGTGCCGAGTTATTTGGCAGCCTGTTGGGCGAACCTGGGTTAGCGGATGCCAGGAAAACCCTGCCTATGGGAATGCATAGCTCCTACTGTAAAGATTGGTGGAGAAGGGTTCATGGTGTGGTGCTGCTTTTCGACGTTCATATTAAAGCCCATGGTTTTAAAATGGGATGTCCAACCAGCTCATAAAGGTGTGATGGTCAGGTCTCCACTGACTTTTGGCAATATTTTTTCTTGCGTATAAACGTCACATTAAGCTGTCCTTTTATACGGTAGGTCATGTCTGTTAATTACCAATGATCAGAGCTAGATAATAACCTAAACATGCATGTGCTCTTAGTTCAACCTTTAAATCCAAAGATACATTGAACAATTTATGGACTTCGCGTGCAGCCTGCTGCTGTGGCCTTCTAACCTGTTATGTTCACCATGAACAAGGACCATGTGCATCAGTAATACATAACTTTGCAGTCCGTTGCTAAAAGTAAACAAGCTAAGAATTGGTCTTTCAAATAGATGACGTTTATTTTTTTTTACATGTAACTGTGAGCTAAAGACAGACGTTTGTTTCAACTTTCAGCATTTGCTCTTTCACAACGAGATCGGACCAAAGCAGTGACGCGACGTGAAAGGAAGACACTCGCGTGAGAGCGCCTCAACTGCAGAGGGAGAGGTGAGATCACAAGCCTTACCTGCTACCACTCTGATAAAGGCCGACTGGGACGAAACTTTAGTGTCCTGGATGGCCTCAGAAAACGGGTGCAACTGAGCCATTGTCCCGGTGTTTTTTTTACAGTGCTACCTTGCATCCTTGCATGTTAACTTGTGCATATCTATATTTGGTTTGAAGCGCCACACAAATACATAGAGAGAGTTCCTTTTGGGAGGGCGCGTCGCCGTCTTCCACTGCCTTACCGTCTGCCGCCAGGGCTGCTGCTGTAATGGCCGCGGCGGCCAGCTGCTCCTCTCTCTCCATGGCCTCCAGGGTCTGAATGGCCTCGCGGGCCATCCTCTCCTCCCGGTCCTGCCGCCGTTGGGCCTCGCGCTCCTCCACCCGCTTCTGGTACTCGGCCACGTCCAGCTCAAAGCCCTCCTCCGCAAGCACCTTCAGCTCCTCAATCTTCAGCCGCCGGAACTGGTTCATCCTCTGTTTGGCCCTACGCAGGTAGGTGGACACACACACACACACACACACACACACACACACACACACACACACACACACACACACACACACACACACACACACACACACACACACACACACACACACACACACACACACACACACACACACACGCACACACACACGCACACGCACACGCGTAAGTAATGCAACAGATTTGAGGACCGTAAAAGTAATCAGGCAATTGAACTTTTCTTTTCATTAAGTTGACTTGTTTAATGTTTAATGTTTTGATGTAATCAAAATCAAGCAGTTATGGAGAAATGTGTTAGGGTTGCCGTGAAGAGGTTTTTGGCCTGCTCCTTCTTGGGAAGCTGCTTTGAATTTAGATTCTGTACTGAAACAACACGATTGTAACATGCTTTCCAATATTCTGATAACATCCGGTTTTTAGGATTATTTGAATTATCATTTAAACTATCAGATCAGGGCCCGGTGCAGCAAAGCATCCCCAAACATGCCACTACAAAAGTGACTTAAAGTTCAACCAAATTCAACCGCGTCAAATACTGTAGCACCTAAAGTCCTTAAAGGTTTGGGCAAGTTGGGCACTACTGTAACTTTTAACCAACTACAAGCAGCAACGTTAAATGTGCCCATAAAAGTGAATTGTTAAAACATTATTGATAGATGGCTCTGCTGATATGAGTCTTAACCATGTGAATACCATAAAGAGGCTTCAGCAGTACTGTGTAAGAAACCTCAAAGTATAGTCGGCACTCATAAATAAATATAATAACACTTATTTACAAGTACAGCGGTAAAAAAAAAAAAAAAACATGGAGGCGTTTCAGCCCTAGGGCTCCTGTTTTTATAGTTCTTTTAATTATCATATCAGGCCCCAAACACGACACTAAATAAAAAAAAAATTAAAGAAAACTTGGCCTGAAACACCAGTTTTTTTTTGCTGCTGTACGTGTAAATAAAAGTGATATTATACTTCGACTATAATTGGTGGTTTCGCAAATGATTTTTCGGCAGCCAGTAGACATCATAGACATTTGAGGTGAGCCCGTCCGTGCTTTCGTTAAAGCCTTGATTACGCTTTGTCCCATTGATACAGCCCACTAGACACATGTACAGTGTACAATACACACACTTTGTCTTTCAGTCACGGTCAGCTCTTCACACACCACCCACATCCACAGTATCTGTTCTCACCTCTGGATCATCTTATCTCGATGGGTGACTTTGTTTTTCTTCCAGAGCTCAAGCTCAGGGCAGGTCAGGGTGGTGGGCTTCAGGTGGTCCAGCACCGTGGTGTCCTTCCCCTGCTTCCACAGATCATAGCGGTCAGGCTGCAAGCTCCGCACAAACACGTCCATGGAGATCTTCACCATGTCCTTACGACACGAACACTGCGGAAGGAAAAAGGTTTAAGAGACAGTGTTCCCGGTTGATTCGAATGGATCAAACCAGTAGTAGGCTTCTTTTTGCAATCTGTTGATTGATTAAGTAGTTGCTCAACATTTATTTTTAAAATTGATTAGATTGATTCTTTTCTTTCACAGGCATTGCGCTAATGTAACATTGATTTCCTAGGTGAATGGATGAATGAATGAGAGATCAGAAAGGATTATCGTACGCAATGTAAATGAGGGGTTGCATCAGCAAACTAAAACATGACTCTACATGATATGAAATCAAAAAATAAAACAGACGATCTTGTTCAATATTTTCTGGCTTTGTCGTTTTTAGTTTCTGTGTGGAGACATTAAGCCCAGCCAGTAGATAATCACTCTTTTAAAAGCACAGAAACAACAACAATAACCTGTATTGATGTATATATACACATTATAACCTGTATTGATGTGTGTGTGTGCTCACACACTACTGCTTTAGTTCCTGGGCTGTGATTAGAGCCTTATGTTCATTTACTGCAAGCATTATTCAGCAGTGTAGCTTGAGACAGAATCAGGGGGAGGAGAGGAGAGGAAATAACCACAGCAAAAAGGGCTTGTGTACGCGCACGCACGCACGCACACACACACACACACACACACACACACACAACACTCGAGGGACAGGACTATGGCCAGAGCTTGTGGTAGAGGGACGTGACACTTGGGTTGATTGGAAGCATTGTATGCGATAGGTGTGTGACGCCTCCAGCAAAGAATCAACTGATTATAATGTGCCTCTTCTAAACTGCGACAAGGAGCTAGATGAGCATTTTTGTATAATTCAGATACGTACTGAAGGGCTTTCAGCAACTTATTCTAATATACATTTACTACGGATACTAATGCACCAGCTCACTGATGTAATTTGGCTAGAGATATGAAGTTGTTTATCCATGTCCATTACACAGAGCATGCCTTGTGTGGAAGAACGCACGCCCCTTCTGCCAAGATTCCAACTACTCCACTAATGAGCTTTTCTGATACCAATGGTGCAAAGGCCAGACCCCAGCAAGCTCAAATAATGACTCTCATCTCCCTCCATCTCCTGCATGATCTCCCCCTTTAATGACAACAGCTGCACACAGAAAGCCGAGAGAGTGCCCGATTGAGTGGAGAAGACAAAGAGTTTATAGACACTAATGAGTCTACAGTGTACTGTACGTCCTTGTGTCTCCAGCGAAAGACAAATCCTGCCTCTGAACAGGCTCTGCTGCTGGAAAACACGGCCACTTCAACTGAAATGAGAACTGATCAAAAGGAACAACGCAGATACGGGATGTGTGTACATCCATCCATCCATCTTCTGGCTAGAAACCAAAAGGTTAGGATTTCGTATGACGAGAGGATTCATGACGATAACGTTACCAAAATAGGCACACTGGCATTTCTCATTTGAGATGGGCCGAGGCAACCCCTTTAGAAAAACGATAATCAAATCAAAACCGCAGGAGTGTCATTTGAGGATGGTGTGAAAGCACGCACGCAAAAACACAACAAACGAAACAGCCCCCAGCAGTCACTGTCCCACAAGTGTACTAACTCTAACCCACACCAAAAGAGAAGCTTATGGAGTCATCATTAATTCATTGAAGATTAAGAAGTCAGGTCGAGTTACAACTAATTATCAGTTTTCTGAAATATTTAAAATCACATCACAAGCCTTGGAATAACTAGGAGGCAAATCAGTTTTCAAAAGTTCCTTGAAAAACTAGGCCCGTAAAACAGCACAGCAGGGATTCCAGCACTCCAACTAATGTTATGAGCCGAAAGCTCTATGTTTTGACTGGTCTGGATCATAGAGGGGCCCCTTGAGGAGGTGTTTCACATTGTACTTTGACAGCTAGGTTGAAAGGGTGACAAGGAGATGGCTTCATATGAGCCCTTGTGGGTGTTTAGATGTATTCCCTCTTCCTGTAGGATATACGAACTACAGATATATGGTCTGGGGAAGTGGCAAGGCCTGTTTTTGTTGGGCGCTCACAAAATCCATGACAATCTATACAATGGGGACTAGAAATATTACACATGGTTTGGTTAACCAAATAACATCTATCTTTTTAAAATATGTTGAAACCAGAAAACTGGGAAGCACACTTAAGATGATGAGATCGGCCAGTAAGTAGGAGTCAAATTGCATGGCAGCTGGCAAAGACACAAACTTGTCAAATGGTCGCTAGCTAAGGACACTATTGCTCATAAGTCACATTTGGCAAAATGGCGGGAAAGGAATAGTGTGTGCAGGTCACTGAAGGGTTTCCTAGAACCACTGAGCCTTAACTAACAGCAGACAGCTTCCATAGACTCCACACACAAACAAAACAACATGTTCAATTCTGGACATCCCTCAAGTTGACCTTGGATGTGTGGCTTGCAGATCAAGAGCGTTTACAACTGACAGGCCGACCCAGTCCCTAATTCAGCAATGTGGATACAAGAGACACAGTACCACACAAAGTTCTGTTAACTGTCACGTTAGGTTCAAGCACATCGGCCTCCGTAGGATGAACAGACGATTCCTGGAGTACAAGTATTAAATAAAGAATGAGAGGGAAGAAAGAAGTGGCCTAAGCCTTTCTTTTCCCCATTCCCCTGGTACACTTTGGAAACCGCCTGTGAATTCCCTGACAAAAAAAAATGGAGGACAAAGTCGACCGATTCATCTCAATCACATCAAGACAGAACTAAGGCCGGACTCCCTGGTCATTGGACTGTGACTGGCCCTAAAAGGAAAGAGGTTCTGGCAGGGCTTAGATCAAGAGAGAGACGACGTAATGGAGGGCCTACTGGTCCTTTAAGACACTTGGAGGGAGGGAGGGAGAGAGAGAGAGAGAGAGAGAGAGAGAGAGACCTCCGTCACCCGGGCACCTCATTAATCTGACATGCAGCCAAACAGACGCGGGGAAGGGAAAAGGAGATTGTGTGTCGCGTGTGTAGCTGGCCTTTGGGAACCTAAAGTGGGAATGGAACAGCACAATGAAGTCTAATAAAGGAGAAGAGGGGAAGCCGATGACAACGCTGCAGCATGGGTCCCACACGCACGTAGAAGAACACACAGTCCAAAATGTTACGCACTGTGTGCAGTGAGAACTTAGAATCCGTTTGTAGAACATTCAAATACTACACAACGTTATTGATCCTATTTATTTCACGTAATGACGTAGTCAGAAGATGTTCAGAAATGAAGGACAAAATACCCCTGACCCAACTGCATACTGAGTTTCTTAAGGTTTCCATCGTGGAGGGCTTTTACAAGTCAGTAGGAATGGAGAAGGGGGAAGCTAGGACACAATAGAAGACTAGGTTCATAAGGCAACGCCAAAAGCAGATCTAGAGGGTGACTGAGATGTAAAAGGTCAATGAGGAGCCTTCTGGAGATTTTTCATTTTTCATTTTTATTGAATTGAGCAAAGAAATAGCTATAGTAATAGCATATCTGCTATGTGAAAATTCTTTCTAAACATTAAAATAGTGTTCTCCAAAGTTAGCAGATGTAGGATTTTTTCCCTGGATAGTAGCCTCATGTGATACATTGTTGAGTCAATCCTGTGGATAAGGCCTAAATGTAATTAGCTCACCTGAGTTGCCATCTTGCCGTAGTCAACCCAGCGCAAGGTGGCAAAGTTGGTGGACTCTGCACAGTTGAAGCCATGGTTGAAGCCAGCATGGTAGCCATATGGAAAGGTGACCATAAACTCACCTTCTTCTTGCGTAACCTGTTAGAAATAGATGGATTCAAGTTTTTAATAAGTAGTAAAAGAAAACGTTTTTTTTTTTTTTTTTTAAAGGGGGTGGTATTGAACGCTAACCGTCTGTGGTCTCAGTTTGTGGATCCTTCACACGATCATCACAGATGTAATAGTTACACGACGCAATGAAAATGGCAAGCTTCGCTGGACGACAAACCACAACCATGCTAACGGTGAGTTAAGCTAAAGGATATCGACCATTAACCTGAATTCGAAGACTTGGCATAGGCAGAACCTTCTGCAAGCCCTCCAACTCAGCCCAGGGTAACAAAAACACAGGGACTTGCTCCTTAGACCCACAATCCTTAAGCACTGATGGGAAATGGAGATTTGCTGCCTTTCACGACCTCCCTCCCTCCCTCCACCCCTCCCTCCATCCATCCCTTCTTCATTGTCGTCACGCTCACTTTAGCGGCCTAGTGGCCATAGCTCCTCACGATCCTCTCCGAGAAGTACAATTAGACTGAAGCCAGAGAGTATGGTGCAGGGATTTACCCAGCCTGTACAAAGGGCTTTATCTTATTTTGTCCTGTTACGAGTAGCACTGTGACTGAGCAATTCCTTGCACATCCAAACAGACTGACATTTCCACATACACAGGATATGGTGTTATAATATCCATGATGCCTTTAATCTAAGATGAGCACGCTTCAAAACATTATTTAGAAAAGATTAGGGTTGAGTGCAGATATGTCATTGGGGTTTTCAAGTGAGCACCTTCCATCCCGGATGTTTCATTAAATTGAGCCCTTGACGCCTCCAGAAGGCTTAACGGTGAGCATTGACGTCTCAGAGCCACCCCTGTCTATATCTGCTCTCGGCACGCCCAGATAATCAAAAATGAAGTAATTCCCTACACAACTCCAACTACTGGCTTCAAACATGGAATGCTCACAGTTGAAAGAGAATGTAACATGCACTGACAATGTAAACCCCAAATCGTGACTTGTATAGATACCTCATAAAAATAAACTATACCCCCTTCCAACTGCTGGCTTGAAACATGGAGGAGGTGCAGAGGAATTCCTCCCAATAATTAGCCTAACATGGTCTATTGGACCCTAGCAGTATATATTGTACTGTATACAAGACCTTGAACTGTAAAGAGAGTTTTGGAAATTTCAGCTACACCGCTGGATTTCTACAGTTGAGCATGAAGGAAAAGCAAAGCCGTGAGAGCTTACTCCATATCTCCCAAGTCCTCATTGCAACCTGAGTTGTCTCGTATGATTAACGTGAAAGATAGGATCCCCATCCCCTTGATCAGGCTGGCTGAGAATGAAATGACTGAGTAAAGGGCTGAGAGGCACATCGAGCCTGTCAAAAAGGAACCGGGGAAACAAGTGATGATCTGCAGGAGGGTTGGCGGGTAAAGTTATGAAAAACTGATATCTCTGATATCAGACAATCATTTCGCTCTCCAACAAGTTTATTTTTACACTCAAATCAAGGGAGACGCTGTAGGTGTGTGTCTGCAAATGTGGTTGTTGTATAACAATGCCTTGAAGGGGGGGGGGGGGGGGGGGGGGGACACCGAAATGTCAAACAACACCGAAGACAAATCGAGAACTTTTCAGGGCTGTGCGAGGCAGATTAACAGACATTAAACCATGAGGATCTCTATATGTGACTATGTGTCAACGGTATTTAGACTTTACACAGAGACTATTTTACGATTATTAGTTATATGAAAAGATAGAAAGTGTTGCCACTAATTATGTATGTAACACTAAACTTCTGACCAGGCGTCATGTGTTAAATCCTTGGGATTCAGCAATATTCCATTGTAAGACAAAACATAAACCCGGGACCCTTTGCTACCCACCCTGTCAAAAGGGATGCTGTACTTCTTCAGGATGGACGGTGAGATGAGGGTCATCTTGTGGCGGAGGAAGGCGTCACATCCCTGTGAGCTGCCGGGAAAGAAACCTGCAGGAAACCAGCACAACACCAAAAATGATCAACAAAAAACACACACCATTTATACCACCAACATTTTAGTGTCTGTGCACTGTCATGGCTATAGACAGGAGAGCCAAAGTTTGTAAATAATTGGTTTAAATCTACACACGTTCTAATTTTGCACTACACAGAGGTGGAAGATCTTTTTTTGGTTCCAGACATCTCAGGACGGGCGCTAGCCTCTTCATAAATGTGAAACATAATTGGTGGTGGGAGGTTATCAGTAAAAAGCTTCTCGTGTTAGGCTGAGAATGTGTGGGTCACGGCGCTGGGCACCGACGCAGCGTTCCCCCAGAAAGCCTTTAATTATCATAATCACTTCCTGGTCCTTCCCCACAAGGCTGGACCCGGGGGTCAGTGGCAGCAGACAGGCCCAACTAACAAGGGGGCGTTGAGGAAAGAAAGACTGAAACTTTTTGATGATGTAGAACTTGGTAGGTGATAGAGCAAATGGGTGTGCTGCAACAAACACTGTGCTAGGTAACACATACACAGGAGTTCATAAGAGCCAATAAGCAATAAAAGCACAGCTGATAGTGGCTCCGTTGTAAAAATTCGTTTGACAATTGAATTTTTCAAAGCCCCAGACTTCTTCAAAATCACATTCAATGTCTCATAAACTGATTCTTAAGTCTTTGCATAATCAATGTTCATGATCATCAATGAAATGATCATCTTTGCATAATCAATGTGAATCATTTCTAGAAGAATTTCTCTTCACAGAGCCGTGCCGTTTGTAGTAGCCTAAACCTCCAACGGAGCGTCAGAGCGTCAACCCGGTTTAACGTTAATGGAACTGAGAGTACAATTGAGGTCAATTTCGCCTTTTATTTTCATGCCCTTGTTTCAACACTGTTCCCCCCTCAAAGAGGCGCCCACACTTTGCCTGCTGCTGTTGGAGCTGATAAAGGTGAGTCATGTGCTGGCGGAGGCTGCCTATTAATCCACATTAAAATGCAGCTGGCCGTGTGAAACTCTCCCTGGGAAAATATTAAGTCAAAGCTTCATTTTGTCCTTTTGAGTTCTAAAATTAAGTTCTTCCCTCTCCTTCCGACCAAAAGAAACCACAAAGACATGACTTTAAAGAGGAAACGAAGAAAGAAGAGACACCGCCAAGTTTGTACAGCATCTACATGGGGAGGAAGTTCCAGTAGTACTACAGCCTATTCCGATAACACCTGCTGCTTCTTTAGACACCACTTATAACAATGCTTACTTTGGAAGGTCAATCTGCACCTGTGTGATCATAAACCGCAGTATGATCACAGTCCACAAGTTGCCATCTGGTCCTTTAATTAAGAGAGTTTTGGACAGCAAGGGTAAGACCTGATGCGTCATTTGGTCTAACACAATTCGAGAAAACAACTGCACACGCCACACCCATTTCTGCCTGGATCTGGGAATTTTAAGGTTTTTATTTCTTTGAGATATATATATATATATATATATATATATATATATATATATATATATATATATATATATATATATATATATATATATATATATATATATATATATATATATATATATATATATATATATATATATATATATATATATATATATATATATATGAAAGAGGTCTTTGATTGCCATGATAACAGAGGTGTGTGGAGAGGACAGTACAGCACCAAAAGTCTGCAGCTTTCCCCTGTCAGTAAAGGCTTAGTTAAATGCAAGTATTATTTTATCCATAGCCTGTGTAGATTCTTCATGTTACATTCTGAAATGGCATGCTATTTTGGCTGAGGTGAAAGTAACCAAACGCTCTTCGCTATCAGCACATGCTCATAACCTCTGTACCTCCACAAAAGCTATTAAAGTGTATCTGCTATCCCTACAATATACACAATTACCAGCAGGTAATCATAAGAACATGGGAGACCGAGATGGAGGGTGAGAGGCTGGAAGAAATGCAACGGAGCAAAGTTGAAATAAGTGCAGCGAGAGAGAGAGAGAGAGAGAGAGAGAGAGAGAGAGAAAAAAAAAACTAGTAAAAGAAAACGAAAGCTAACGTCAGAGACAAAATAACTCTTCTCCACCTGGGAAAACACTTTTTCTGCAGTGCTGAATTGTGGTTGGTGACAGAGAGACAACGCCAGACAGAAATTCTTATTCAGTCAGCGGAACGCTGAAAACTATTTAGAGGTGGAAAAATATTACACAACTCCTTTGTGGTTATTGGTTTAAGGAATATCAAGGAAGCTATCATAGGTAGTTGTATGCGCACACACACACACACACACACACACACACACACACCTTACCTTGTGCTAGTCTTTCCAGCCTCTTGCCGTGTTCCGGTGGAATGGCATACCTTAAAGAGAGGGAGGAGATGGCAGAAGAATCAGCTGGAAAGCTAAAGACTACACCACAAGGTAGTGAAGATATGGGCCTTTGAAGATATCTCCTTTGAAATGTTCACACTTATTATGGCCCTTCCAGAATTGGCCCAAAAGGAGGTGTCCATGCATGCACATTGACCTAAGAGTTGCAATTTTCTAATATATATATATATATATTAAAAAAAAAAATTCAATTTATATATATATATGCACTAAAACTTTGTAAACCAACCCACTGTCCAAAACCGTAATTCTCTTTTGAAGTATTTCTTTTCAGTGCTTCAGGAGGATAAAAATAAAGGTTATGGGCGTAACATATCACTTTATCTGCATCAAGATGGGGCTTTCATTTGTCAAGTTATTACAGCCATAATTACCACAATTATTTCCTCCAGTTTAGAGAATGCTTAAACGCGCAGAGTCCCGATGATGCACAATGTAAAACTCAGTTCTAAACCCTCACTTAGGCGAAAAGCTTTTCTGTGTGAGTGGTCAGAAGAGAGAGAGACAGCCATTTTTTTCAGCAGAGGGCATAAAGTAGCAGTGCTCTACTGTCACCCACTGGCCAAAATGTTGAAGATGCCACAGCAATCGTCTTTCATGTGGACAGCGATCATAAAGTCTTATGGACTTTTTGGAGAACAATCAGAGTACTTCAAATGTATTGGGTGCACGTAGAGGATGAGCCAATAACAAAAAGTTCATATTTTTCCAAGGAGACTAATGCAGTAAAAGCAATTTTGGGTTTCATGCCTGGGATGGCAGTCACAAGTCTATGGAAGGCGGCCCGAGCAGGGGAATTAACAACAGTACTACACAGGTGAGGATTATTTTGTATGTGTGTACGTGCATAGGCAACATTCCTCCCTCCCTCCCCCCTCCCTCCCCTCCCCCCTCCTTCCTTCCCCCCCCTCCAATCCGTGATTCTGCCGTTTGCACCATCCCCGGGCCATTGTTGTCATAGCAGCAGCACGTCTCAATAACAGCGCCACAGTGATAGACCGGTCAGTGTTTTCAGGTTTTCAGTTAACATCACTTAAGGACATCCGTTTGAGAATCACATGACTCAATGCATGATTCATTTTCTACAAAGCAGAGACACTTTCAGGCCTGTTTATAGCTGCTTTGTCTTGACATGTTTTGGGTGGCAATCCACCAAGGAGGGCAGAAATAGCGTTCCATTAGATTTGGTGAAAGAAGTGCCATAACCAATCAATAATCGAATCTTTTCATTGCCATGTCACATCCGCGATAGTTACGAATGCAAATGGACCATGTTTCCATTTCCTTATGTCTGTGTATGTTTATAAAGCTGAGCTAAGTACCACTTTTTTTACCTATCGAGTTCTAAATTCTCCCACCAATATATAAACAAACAGTATATTTGTTTATGACATTTGTCATGGTACTCTATTGCCCTGGCTTAAGGAGAAAACTGGTGAGGCCATCTTTAAACATCTGACAGGAGATCTTCACTGGAGGGAGTGTTACTATATGACTTTGATTAGAATAGAGTTGGAGGGGAATGAAGTTAATTTCACAGTGGCTGCACAGAAAGGGGGTTAGGAAAACAGGTCCTGCACAGTTTAACATACTGTAATTACTGCCGGAAAGTGAAAATAATTCAATGACTGTGAAAGCATAAGATGGAGGGTAAGGGCCAAATGTTTCTTTTGGAGTTGTTTTTTTCTCAATTACTCAGGCTCCATATCAGGTATCAATATCTTTGTGTCTGTCGGTATATTCTAGATATGCTGGTTCGTGAAATATTGCACAAAAGGATTCTCAACAAAAATGGCACAGTATTTAACTGTGAAGAACAGAAATGATTTAAATATATCGCATTATAAAATGGCTGGACAAATTCCTGCAATTTCACTGGTTGAAAACCGTGGTATAATTTGCATATGATTTAGAGACGGGTGATCAAATATTAAGAAATAATTTTCTTTCAATATCGATATACAAAAAGGTTTATAATGTTTCAATATAATTGATTTCCATGCTTGATTGAATGCAGGTACATTTGTTTGTTTGTGTGTTGTGCTGGGATTATTTTGAAACTGTAAGAAGTTGTCTTTTGATTCAAAAACATTGACATTGTTCAATTCAGGAGGATAGACGTGCCACTTTCTCTTTTTGGAATGATTGTTTGATAATACATTTTCCATCTTAAGGACATGATTCCTTTCTAAAGTTAAACGGCTATCACTGTTGATATGTAGCCAGCTAGCTCATGGCCACTGGCTACATATCAACAGCATCCCCTCCAAAACCTTTTGCTGACATTCACTCTTCAAACTGCTCCATAGTGTTTTTAATGGCGATCTGTGTGTGTTTTCAAACCAAAATATTACCGGATCTCTTATCACTTCCTCCTTCCTTCCCTGCTCAACCAATCAGCAATTGTTTGAGACATGGGATAAAAAGCTATGTGCGACGCACTGTGAGGATTCGGAGAACTTCACAGTCTGCGCGTCAGCAGGCCTCTGTGAGCTACTCTTTCCTATAAACTTCATCTCTGCATAGCTACGCAGGGACGTTTACACGACTCTCTGAGGAAGCATAAACCAGCCGTTACGTGGAAGCATGTAGGCAAACTGCTACATGCGCACAACGCACGCGAATCTTCGCAGACGTGCCAACCTTTAACTTAGCTTACACAGGACCTGATGGGGAAAGTCAATGCTGGCTATGTTAGAAAGTTGTCAGAACACAGTGCACAACCGCTTGTTGAGAATAGGGTGTAGCCGCAGATCAGTCAGAGTGCCCATGCTGACCCCTGTCCACCGCTGAAAGTGCCTACAACTGGCAGGTGAGCGTCCGAGCAGTACCATGGAACAACGGAAATGATTGGAGTTATCTGATTAATCCCTTTGTCCCGTCATTTACCTGGGGAAGAGATGGCCCCATGAAGCAACATGGAAAGATGGAAAGCCGGAGGAGGCAGCGTGATGCTTGGGGGAATGTTTGGCTGGGAAATCTTGGGTCCTGGGATTGATGTGGATGTTACATTGAGATGTACCACCTACCTCAACATTGTTGCATACCAAGTACACCTCTTCATAGCAACGGCATTCCCTGAGGCCTCTTTCAGCAGGATAATACACCCTGCCACACAGCAAAGCATTGTTCAGGAATGGTTTGAGGAACATTAGAGTTCGAGGTGTTGACTTGGTCTACAAATTCCCCAGATTTCAATCCGATCGAGGATCTGTGCATCTCGATGTGTTGCAACAAGTCCAATCCATGGAGACCTTCTCTGGTGGCCCTCCATCCACACCTTGATGGGCCTGGCTGTGTGGAATGGAGCATTTTCCTGCTTGAAACACCAATCCTCAAGAGTTGGGGAGCGTTGTCAGAGCAGAAGGAGGCCAGTTTTCTTCCAGGTCAACCTTGTGCATGGCTTGATTCACATGTCCTTCACAAAGACAAATCTGCCCGATTACAGCCTTGCTGAAGCAGCGCTAAATCATCGCTGATCTTCCACCAATTTTCAGCTTTGCCCAACACCTGGTCCTCTCATGGTTAGAAAGGCGACCTGGGGAGGCCTACAAGCAACAGAGTCACACACCCACTGTGAAATGTGCTGGGCGATCAGTGAGAATATTTTTTAGACGGAATTTAGGAGTAACGCAGTCAGTAATTTATAGAATAACCTATAAATTGTAAAGCCAGAGAAACTAATCATTTTGCTGTTGCCTCTTAATTTTTTCCCTGGAGCTGTATATTTATAGGAACGTACTTGTAAAGGGAAAAAATTAAAGTATAACCATATTCATCACACAGAATGATGATTACAAGGCTAGACTGTCATAAATGTTTCATTTGAAGATGGTTATCCCAATATTACAATAAGGAAAACATCTACATAAGTGTCGCTCTGTATAAAGCACTGCGTAAAGACATCTTTTTGCTGGAAAACTATTGTAGAATCGCTGTGGCCTAACCTGAATTAACAGTCCTGCACTAAAGTTAGCAAAGATTCCTGTGCTACTGGACCTTTGAAACATTTTAACATATTATAGTATGCGGCACAATGACCTAATTGAGGGGCGTCCTTTCAAATGGTAAGACTAGAAGCAACAGAGTTGGTTGTACGTTTTCATCACCAGAAAATCATGTTTGACATAAGGTTATCAAATTAAATTGGCATCTTTTAGCAATGACATCAGCTTTCTTGGACCTTACCATAATCAGAAGTACTGTTTTTCTACAGTATCAAATGTTTCCATGTCATTGAAATGTGCTTGATGCCATAGATAGGAGGAAGAAGGGCGGGGCAGAACACAACAGACAAGCAAAGGACAACAGTTTACAAGCAGGCTTCAACGCGAACAGACAGCGTTGAAAGGGGTAGGATGAACACCTGAAGGGAAAATGGCCGACAGAGCCAAACTGTGACAAATGAGAACAGGGAATCGGTGTGAGACACCAGCTGAGGGAGGTGAGGTGCTGGTGTTGATTTTGAATGCTGCAAGCCTTGGCAGGTACTACTTACTTCCCACTGAGCAATTGGCTTTAGACCCCAGAGAAGATAGAAATGAAAAGAGAAGAAAAGAAAAGCAGCATCTTTCTTTAAAGCTGCAGAGGCAGGGAGCCATGGGTCTCCGGGGGGGGGGGGGGGGGGGGGGGGAGTCAAAGGGAGAGCACGCAAACAATCCACCAGGGTAGGCAACGGTAAGAAAGCAGCAAGTTAAAAAAAAAAAAAAAAACGGACAGCATCGGAGACAGAGAAACAGAAAGGCAGAGAGTGACGGACCGCATCGACCGGAAGAGAGAAGAATAATGTGAGCCAGGCAATAGATGAAAGGCTTTGAGATAAAAAGAGTGCACACGAGAAGTAGCTCAGCCTGCACAATAATGAGCCCCCTGACAGGAAGTGGGCCCAGTGCAAACACTATTCAGGCCACTATCTCCCCACCACAGGAAGTGAGTCCAGTGCAAACACTATTCAGGCCACTGTCTTCCCACCACAGGAAGTGAGTCCAGTGCAAACACTATTCAGGCCACTGTCTTCCCACCACAGGAAGTGGGCCCAGTGCAAACACTATTCAGGCCACTGTCTCCCCACCACAGGAAGTGAGTCCAGTGCAAACACTATTCAGGCCACTATCTCCCCACCACAGGAAGTGAGTCCAGTGCAAACACTATTCAGGCCACTGTCTTCCCACCACAGGAAGTGGGCCCAGTGCAAACACTATTCAGGCCACTATCTCCCCACCACAGGAAGTGGGCCCAGTGCAAACACTATTCAGGCCACTGTCTCCCCACCACAGGAAGTGGGCCCAGTGCAAACACTATTCAGGCTACTGTCTCCCTACTACGTCAGTAAAAGCCTCTTTTTAGTCAGGGCATGTTGATATTTCTATATTTTGAATCAAATTTTGTCTCGCTGCAGCATCATATAAGGATACTGTCTTTAAAAAATAAAAACCTGCCATTCAGACATTTCGAGTACATGTAAGTAAACTGCATATTAAACGTACTTTTATATTGCATACATTTTACGGAGTGTCTACAAACTACAACTTGCCACTGATTTGCTGTGATCTTTTGAGTTTGCTTTTGGGGACACTGCCCCTTCCAAACTGCCGCAGGGACGCATTTCCGCAGAAACGGAAATAACCATCCATCAATAATCATCAAAAGTTATCTTCAAGACTGTTTTTTTTCTTTGTTAATACCTTTCTAAGCGTATTTTTAATACAGATTTTCTCCAACACTTCTCTAAATGAATCAGAATTCTGTGTCTATCAGCGAGTGTCAATTCTGTTTTTATGCTAGCATTCTGCGTTTCATTTGTCTTTCAAAACCCGGAAATCATTTGGCCCTAGTATCAGTGTTATAATTAACAGTTTGTACGAGCTACACTACCTTTCAATGTTTGCAATACAGGAAGGTAACCTACATTTTACTATTTCATGAATATATACCTGAAGACCATCTTTGTTTATTTTACTTAATCTCATGATCTAAGAGGTAACATGTTTTGCTACACCTTTCATCCACACTGCAATCACAAATACTGGAAAAAAATCACAGCAGAAAAAGATAAGGATGATTGAAATCAATATGGAGGGCCAGCTTGCAGCCACGTAGGGATATGTTGGTCACCAGGAGTCCAATGACATAGAAGGAATTAAAGGGAGAGAGAAAGGTGGTCTAATATCTGAAACTCCGCTCCAGAGACTGTGGTGGATACCAGCACTGCTGGAGTCGACTACACACTGATCTCTAAGCTGGTCCGGTGAGGTCAGAGACACAACCATAAATAGTGATAAAATCCTTCATTAATGTTTCTGTCAATATCCTTATCGTCTAACCATTAGAAGTGCCCTTGGTTGTACATTTAGATACGGTCAGAATAAATATATTAAAGGGCCTGAACATTTCCAATGGCCTGTTTAAACACACACTTTTTTTAACGAGATGGCAGGGCCAGCTCTTTGGGCCTCTGTAATTGTATTAGAGGATGGGGATTATAACAAATGATGAATAATAGTAGGTAGCGAAAGAGACAGACTACTGAACAAAGAACAATAGTCTTTAGCAATACTTTTGTCCCTATCAGAAAGGATGGACGGAGTAGGAAACTGTGTTTTCTGTACATTCTGGATTAGTAAGTGTGACACTGCCCCCTAGTGAACCCGTGGAAGCATGTATGCAAACTGCTGTACCAACAGCTAACGACTCATGTAAATGTTCGCAGGCACGCCAACACAGAAGCCTGATTTGGCTTTTATACCCGACCAGTAAGCAAAAGCCCGTTTGTCTACTTAAAAAGTGGAAAAATAAAAAGGTACTTGGAAACGTCAGTGTTGGCCAAAACCTTTCATGTAGTTGCTTGGATTGTTTTTTTTAAATGTTTAGGTTAAATCAATTTTACTTTAATATCAATCAACCGACACAGATTTGCACTGCAAGGCAAAAAGGACACTAACCAGGACTTGGGCTGTCCAAAGTGCAGGTAGTTGATGCTGTAGAGGTCCATGTCTTCAGTGTGCCAGGCGAAGGTGGTCTTCCACATCCCAAAGTACAGGTAAGGTGTGTTCACACCCTCGATGACGATGCCACACTCCTGCTCCACCATGTCCAGCAGCGTGTTTAGATGGCCGATGTTCCAATCGGTTATATCCTAAGAAAATAAAGTTCACAAAACATCGTTTTGGTCTGTGGGTTGCATTAGGCTTCCTGTTTTTAAAGGAATAGTTCTTGTAATTGAACTACGTACAAAATACAGATGTGAAGGTTTACTTTAAAACCAATAAGGAACAACAATTACATTGTTACATGATCAACCTAGTTTTAAGGGAAGAACCTGCTTTGCTCATAGTTCAAATTATTTTAATTTACCTGGTGCGTGAGGTGAAACAACAACAACTATTCTGTTGCAAGAATATAACAAAGGCATGGACACATGTTCTAATTGTTATTTTATCAAAGATGTGTTGTTTGATGGCCAACATTTAGATTTTTTTGCCAGGACACACTGCTTACAGTGTAATCGTAATGGGAGGAAGGCCCTTTGATTTGAAATGTAATGAATCTTAGAAGCAGTTAAGCGATCTAAGGCTATACTGAATAAGATGACAATTATTTGCTGACTTACATTACTGGAACCAAGCTTGACTCGTCAACTGCTACAACATTTAACCTAACCTTCTTAACATTGTGTCCTGTGTATTTGTATATGCATTATGCCAGAATCCAAAATGAGCACCCAAGAAACCAATATTTCGAAGGGATTTGGGTGGAGAGCAGATGTCATTGGGGTTTTCAAGTCGGCACCTTCCTTCCTTGAGGGTTTGTTGAATTGAGCCCAGGACATCTCCAGAAGGCCAAACGTGAGCATTGGATTCTTAAAGTGCCCCCCCTTGCTGGAGCTCATAAACTTTAAATAAGCTGGAGGTTCCCATCCTGTTCTGACTATTGTAGCCCCCAAACAATTGACCTGTATCACATTCTTGTTCACCTAACTACTTGCAATCATAAGAAACTGTTAATTGGTTAAATATTGACAGCATTAGCTTTCAAAACATTGCAAACTAAAAGTCCCACAACTATCACGTTGTCACTTGCTTTAAATTCTGTGAGTTTTCTCAGGAAATGATTTGTATCGTAGTGAGGGGGCGTTGTAAATGGAGTGGCTTCAATGCTAATTGAAAGCACCTCGGCACAGAGGAAACTTAGTGGCTGAGGTGGCTCAGTGGCTGTGCCGGTAAAGCTGTCAAAAGCATTATTTTATTGAACTGCCGGATTTTCATCTATGGGTTTTACCTTTCTTGAACCAGGCAAGTTAATTGAGGACGGCCTGGCCCTGTTAGGGGGGAATTGAACATTTCCAGTTCTGTTTGTACCCCTAACATGTCTTTTGATGGTGGAAGGACACCTGGAGCAACTGGCTGAAACCCATGCGAACACTGGGACAACATTCAAACTCCTGACCGAAAGGACCTGGGGCCGCTGGGGTTTCGAACCCTGGACCTTCTTGCTGTGAGGCAAAAGTGCTAACCACTGAGCCACCGTGATGTCCATAACTCAGAGACTAAATGCATAGACATGTGTGGATATTAAGCAACAGATATCAGATATCTCTAAATAGTACTTAGACGTAGATTCTGTCTAAACGTTGATTTGGTTTTCGTAGCTTTATAAGGAAAGGGCAACTTACTGGGTCATAAAGGGAGCCACTGATGTCCGCCCCATAGATAGGAGACACAAAGGTGAGGTTCTTCCAGTATTTCCTCTCCAGGTCGTCAAAGTCCTTGTGACGAGGTGTGCAGTACCTGGGCAACGATCCAGAAAAAAGGACAGCTTAGAGCATGTGTGTTTTCCAGGTCAAGGAAGTCTAACCGCATAAGGACCTAAGAGACAGGGATTTACATCTGTGCCAAGGGTTGACATGAATGAGTTATTCACATGAAGCAATACACTGGCAATCCCTGTTTTAACAGAGATAAGAACAAAGAACTAGAAAGCAGTAAATTACCTGAAGATTAACTAATAGACTCAATAAAAATTTATGAATGTGAACTATTAAAGTGAAACACACTAAGTATGCTTCTTTACAGCAAGTTTCTGAAAGTATTTGTATGTAACGTATGCAATTAGACTGGAAGTCAATTGGCCCCAAAGACTATAATGCATTTTATATTGCCCCATAGACCATACTGCATCTTCATCTTAAATCTACCATAAGTCACTGAGGTATAATTTGACTAAGTCAATTAAGCTCCATGCATCATAATGCATTTCAAAAAGTCTCAATGCAATCAAGATGAAACGTTCCAACTTTAATCAGTACGCTCTACTGAGAATGTATACAATATGTCTCTACTATTAACGGTCTCTGAGATATACCTTGACAGTAAGTCTATGGGAGATGCCCCAAAACCTCAATAACTCCAAAATGATGGGATGAATCAATATGATATTTAGTACGTTGACTAAGCTGGCCAGGCTGAGCAACATAAAGTTGGAATGATGTTGTTAACATAAAAGCTGACAGACGCTTCGCAAAGCATTTTTTGTTATAACTCTCATATCCCATTATATTTTATGCCACTGTTCACATTGAATGATTCAGCACACTCCTAGGTACCAGAGCACACGTTTTGATATATGAATCGTATGTGTAGCATAACCGGTGACTGATACAAAGCTGATAATACCCCCAAAAAATCCTGGAATTAACTAATAACAACTATAGCTGTGATGGGGGCCATGACCGGGGTGCTATGCCATGACACTTTTTTTGTGCATTTATTGATGAGTAGGGTTACAAAGGGTCGGACAATTTCCATAAAATTTCCGGAAAAATAGGCCCGGAAATTTTTATCAAATTGCAAAACAAAGTTTTAAAACAAAAACCTGATTAATTGCAAACCTGCGCTCCCTGCATGTGCAGTGCTCTCCCCCATTGGCGCTATTTAATGGGAATTTTGTACGATTATAACCCTTTGCATACTCTTTCCATGTGTACAGCACTAATGCAGTGTTATGGAACCCACACACTACTCCCCTGTCTTAGTCAGGAAATACATACGTTCAGGTAAGTTTTGATTATATTATGGGGGTGAATACTTTAATTATATTTGATTTTAGCAAATCATAACCTAGGAGTGTTTACATAATTTCTAGCTATTAAACACTTTTTGCTAGCTAGTTTTTGCTAGCTTAGCATTGTTAGTAGCAACCATGTACCGATACTCACTCCGCATTGGAGGATTTGGGTATGGGAGCTGAGCAAGCAGCAAGCCGGATTCTCCACTGTCGGAGACCATATATTTATTTACAGAGACATTTTTAATATTGTTTGAAAAAGCATGGTGCATAGATCAGCTTTGATTTTGTTTTTTTTATCCCTGGGACTAGAGCAACTATGGCCATTCATTTTGATTATAAATTAATTTGTGTGGAGAGCAAATAAAAGACTGGCATTTAAATGGAATGTAATAGAGATAGTAAATCAATCGTGTTCTTATAATCTCAGTACTTCAACATTACTTGGGTGTTACGTTCTGCATTACAGGTGTTGGTCTTACTTTTTGCTGTTGGCCAGTTTTCCATACTCATCCACAGTCATGGACTTTTTCTGGATGTTGTACTGGGTAAAGAGGCCGGACTGCCCGGTTACCACCTGCATAATTGGAGCTGGGATCACCATGTCTTCGATACTGTCATATGACTTGCGCGGTTTCCATTCTTTTGGAGGAATGACCTGGAGAGAAATGGGAAGTTAAAAGACAAGAAGGGAATGACGGACTAGAAAGGGACAGCAGGATATCAGAATGACGGAAAAGAAAGGCACTGCCTATTTCAAGGAGTTGACCAATACTTCTTGATCAAATAGAGCAAGAGAGTAATAATCAAATAGAGTTGACACTGTCAACTACACACTTCTTTGTAAAAAAAGGCTGAAAGTCTTGCCCTGTTTTACTAGTAGGTTTAGTCAGAGCCATCTTGTTCAAAGTGTATCCGTAAACACACAAGTTTGTGAACACATAATCAAAGGAGCAGAGTTGACTAAGATTAAGTATGAGTAAGTAGGCTTTTAAAAGACTTGCAGAATAAGCTGACAATACAGTCCTTTGTGGTCCATCCACAGGAAACCAGTGCATGTCTTAGCTTTAACTTTAGACACATAATACATTGGGTACTAGTTGAATTCAGTTTTGCATGCATTATCTTTTGGACAGGCATGAAGAAATGAAGTTATTACCGTGACAACTTAAGGAATTTGTGATATTTTCATGGAATTAAACAGAACATGCACCAGAACATAATCATCTGGTTTCCTATACAACTACACAGGGCTGTAATGCAAATCATACTAGCAGTCATTTAGGTGTATACATTTGTGGCTGCAAACCTTTGCGAGGCCCGCACGGTGAGCTCCTTGGGTCTCCATATAGGCAATGTATTTGCCAAAGTCCTTGAACTCCTCCATAGTGGGCCGAAAAGTCATGATTTTACAACTTGGGTTCCGAGCACTGGCAGGGGGGGATTCTGTACAAGGAGCAGAAGCTGGGACTGCATCAGGGTCAAGACCTGAATCTGATGCAAAATCCATGGTTGAATCAGAGGCTGGAATTGTAGTGGATTGTGGGTTAGCTGTTAGATTAGGATCTAGGTCCATGGTGGAAAGTATTGGGGGATCCAGAACTGACACAGGGTCTGTGTTGAGTAGGCCAATATGTTCATCTGCGATTGGTGTGTCATGGGGCATGTCTTCTGAATCCTGCGACACGTTGGCAGGCAGAGCTAGAGGAGCAGTAAAGATGCAATTTAGGTTTACATGTGTCTACGTTCCATTCAAAATTAATTCCATTTTACTCATAAGTGACTCATTAAGAAACTGGTTGGGAGACGAACACATTTTCCAGCCGCAACAACAATCATGCTAACAAATACAATCGTTGCAAAAATGCTTCCGTTTTAATTGGAGATAATTAGACATAAGGAAGAGGAAATAATTGCACTTGCATGAAATGTGCTCAAACCTGTGCACACAGGAAGCCACCTGCAGCTGTTTAACATAAACAAATGACGGGGCCCTTTAATATGACGGGCCCAAACAATAGCTAAACCCTGAAAAGTCTCCCGAATTTAGCAACCTAATAATTTGACGGAGTTTTAGCACATGCTTAGACACCTACATGCATTGTCTAAATAGCAATGCATACTAATATTGATAATGTGTGGCTACGTTGACGTTCATTTTGAAGAACTTTAGCTAGCTAGTAAAGAAAATATAACGCTGGCTATGAAGCGTTAGCTATGATGCTAACGTTAACCCGTAACGTAATGCTAACGTAACGTTAGTTCGGTGATCGAGGACGGGCTGCTGGCTGCAATAAAAGTTAACGAATGTTTGTATGTAACGATACTGATGAATTGAAACTATTCAGCAACCTAGCGAATCAAGTGGGCAGCAATATTAGGGATGCATTACTTAAATCAGACATTGCAGTAGTTGGCTAGTTTGCTGAACAGATGTGGGTGAACTCAGCTTGGTAGTGGTAGCGTAAGATAGCTAACGGCGTTAGCCCTCGCCTTGGTCAATTGGCAGCCGTATATAAGTCAACAAAAAGCACCTCGACGGCAGCCGACCCATCTTAGCCTTTCTTAAACAGTGTATAAGCCTTGTGAAATTGTCAAAATCAAGAAAACGTAGTCACCTTATGCAATAAGTGGTGTTCCCTCTATATTGCTGGATGTATCTGTTCCGTATTTAAAGGAAAGTCCAATCGATGGGTAACGTATTTGACGTCAGCTAGATTCACACTAGCTTAGCGTCACCCCCCGCTTTAGCTAAGAAGATGGTGTCTGCGATTGGCCAGGTGACAGTTTGCCGAAGTACCCGGATTGCCGGACATATCCTTAACTCAAATACCTCACGTACCAAAGTAATCAAGTACTTAATACATATTTGGCAGCTACAAACTAAACCAATAAGTGAATTAGGCACATTTCTAATTCAATATGTAGCAACAATACAGCAATTTCCTTCAAAGGTCTGGAATGCTGTATTGCACTTTCGGGTTCAAATTAAGATTAGAAATTAAGAGTTAAGATTTTGTAACTTTTATTGTATAAAAAGCTGGACATTGCTTGAAAAAAAAATCTGTATTCAAGTAGTTCCTACTATAACTACAAATCAAAATTACTAAAATATACAATTTAAAAAAAAATACATTTCCAGTAGATGCAGAGGTTTGTGATATCGGAGTTGTATGCAATATCTGCAGCTGCTGTGATTCACTTGGCATTTGAATCAGTCCCAGAACTGAGACCTCCGCTTAACTGCAATCATTTGTTAATAATTAATGTAAATAACCAACACAGCATAGAAAGTTAAGAAAGGTGAATTTACAATTTTGTAGTATAAAACGTTGAAATAGTCACATGGCTTACAATTCACAAATTGGCACTGAAATGTTAACTAGGAAGTACCCCAATTTAAAAGATGAAGACTGAGGGGACCACTGGAATTAAATGAAAGTTATAACTTTGCTAGAGCATACAACTTTGATTATCATATTCAGACGTGGGGCAATTCTACATAGCTAATATCAAGGTTATCCAATCTTAGAAGCTCTTTTATGGAAACCTAGAACAGGGGATTTTACAATAGCCTACTGGTTAAATATGTGGCATCTTTGGACATCCGTATAAATCGAAGTTATACAGTAGACAAAGAATGACATACAGGATCCACCTTCTTTTCTTAAACTGTAATTTCCCCTTAAAGTATGGCAACTGTTTCAACATAAAATTCCTCTTATAGAACAGTTAAATAGGCACAAGCTCAACACCCAAAACCCTACATGCTGCATCTTTTAAAGGTAATGCATATAATCAAATCTATAGAATACATTTGAACATTATCAATTTAACATCACCCAAGTTATCTAGATAGGTTAAAATGTAGACTTTTTTTAATTTTTATATCTCATTTGCTTATGTTTAGGAATGTCACATCACATCAAGTTCCTCCAAAACAATAAAAGAAAAACAGATGTGAAAAAAAACATCTCTACTACAAGAACTATAGGAAAGTTAATGGAAGCACATACTATAAAACTTGATACCGCACCATTATAGGCTAAGCACTTGCTCTAGGAAGTCATTACCTAATGAACTGTATTGTACAAGCATAAGAATTCAGGGACCACAATTGCATACTTGAAGCGTACTAACAGATCGGCTAGTGATAGTTCAAACTCCTAGTTGACAACGTAGGATTCTAAAAGATGAACCATGGACAAAGATAATAGTTTTACTTGGCAGAGGGATATCAAACATTTCCTAACAGCTCCTTTCTTGATTGGTTTCCTCAGGAATTTTAGATGGCAAAATTGAATCCCCGAATTTGTAGTCGGTATGCATCTAGCCGTATGTACTGTTACATCAGCATTTATGCTGTTAATGATGTCACCCATATTAACGAATAAACAACTTTTCTACTGGGGGAATGTGTTCTGTCAATAGGATGGATTTCAACGGTTGAGCTAGCTCCTTGACAAGATCACATTTTTATATTTTCTTTAGTCTTTAAACCCATGTTGATTGAGGTAAAGGTGTATGGCTAGTGGAGAATGTTAATGTTAGATCTGATTGAAGGCCAGGAAGTTAAGTTGGCTCGACTCTAGTTCAAGGCATTGAACCAAGTCAGGCGGCACTTCAGTCGTTAACAAAACCAATGTATGTTTTTTTTTTTTATTATTGTAAAATATATTAAAAATTCCATTCTTTTCTTGCCTCTGTACTGAACAGGAATATTGACCACATAGTTCATGCTGTCCCCTTGGACCCCTGAGAATCGGGCAATGCGGGACAGATCACCGGCCACTACTGTATCCTGGGAAAAACTGGTTGAGAATGGCTTGAAGGGGCTTGTTGACACTCATGCCGTAGTTCTTGCCCATATCATGTCGGCAGGCTGGGCAGGTGTAAACTTCAGCCCTAAATGACCGCTGAAGGCATTCCTGTAACGAATGACAGGGCATCTCCTTTAGTACCACTCCTTCAGTTTGCCTTCCAGGTTACATTAACAGCACAAGACTGGCCAAAAAAAAAAAAAAAAAAAAAACTGCCAGGTATCTTACCCGACAGACGTTATGTTGGCACTCCGTGGTGATGGGTTTATAGACAACTTCTTGGCAGCAGATACAAAGGAAGACTTCCTCAACTTTACTCAGAAATTTCTGGGAAACAAACACCAGTGCAACTTTAGAAATGATACTTTTTCCTTTTTAGCATCACAATTTCAAATTCCTTGGCTCTAGCGGCTTACCACAACACCCAGAAACATCAGTTGGTCATTTAAATTCGAAAAGTCTTAAAGCAAATCACAAGAAGACTCGAGAAAAAAACATCACAATGCCTTCATACCGTACATCCCAAACCAACAGGCTGCTCCTGCTGCTTTGTGTATTGTATTCAGTGAGAGCCACTGTGCTGCCGAGTACCTTAAAGTAGTCCTATTAGGTCGATTTCTACAGACAGATATCACGGATAATGAATCCAACTGGATTTAATATATTTGCTGACAGGGTTGGAAAAGACACTTGCAATGTAACAAAAAATGTCTTACCGGCCCAAGTGCCAAGGACTGCATGGCTTCCTCCCATACTTTCTTGTTTGCCTCATCGTCCTTGATTAGGGCTTTCTGTTCTTTGGTCAACGCATATGCTTCCAACTTCGTCTTCTTGGAATTCGTTTTGGCTGGCGATGGCTTCTGATCATCTTCTGTTGATGCAATAAACGGTTGCACACCTTAAAATGCAGTTTAGTCTTAACCCAGAGTGGTGGAGCATCAAAGTGTGCCTGCTAAAAGCGGCCGCTTAAGGAAGACATGCCTGTGTTGCATCTATGTGTATGAATATGGTTTGCAGATGGTTGCTTTTGAAGTATTAACTTACTTGGTGAAAAAGTAGTGCTACTCCCACGATCCCAAATGTAGTCAAATCATTTTTGGGCTTCATTAAAGGGAATTTAATGATTAAGATAATTTTAATAGAGTAAACCAAAATCATTGGGGCACTCTGCACTTGTTAAACAGGTGATGAAATAGTTTAATAATTTAAACATATAATATAATAATTTAATAACTTGTCATGAGTCCTAAATTGCTCCTGGTCCAACTTTTTAGAAGGCGTTACAAGCATCAATTTCACAATTAACATGTCTCTTCAAATAACAAAGAAGTTGATTTGGGAAAAGATGAAATATCTCGTCTTTAGACCGTTTTTGTTTGAATAAATATATCAAAGTTATTAATAAATAGCTGCTTTGTTTGTATTTGCATTTCATTTAGCATCTCAACTTTTGGGGGGTTGGGGCGCCGAATTAAGTGACAGTCCCTCCAAACATGCGAAGATATAAATTAACTTTTGTAATGTAGCTTCGGTAGCTAAATTGGTAAAACTGCTGGTTAGCATCATCAAATGTTTTACCTGGGCTGTGTGTGTGTGTGTGTGTGTGTGTGTGTGTGTGTGTGTGTGTGTGTGTGTGTGTGTGTGCATGCGTAAACACAGTATACATATTAAGAGAACCATCCCCTGTATAATATAACAGAAGTGGCTTATACCGATTACGTTCACTCACCAGTCTGGGATTTTCTCTTCCTCTTTCCTTTTGTAGGCGTATCATTTACTTCATCAATCTTGTTTTCCTTTTCCTTCTCTTTAGCTGCAACAGCTTCCAGGTATCCTTCAGGATACTAAAACAACGACAACAATGATTCAAACAAACTCAGAAACCAAAGACACACTTGGTCTTTGTTTGGTCGTTAAAGGGTGTTTTTTTGTTTGTTGTGTGTGACCAAAAACACGCCTAGCTCTCCTGGTGCAGCTTACACTACACTTGCATTGGCTGCTTAGGTACCTGAGCAGTGGCTATAGTCCACTGTTGCATAGCCCTGCCAGTGGCTATAGTCATCATTGCCCCCTGGCAGGGTTATGCAAAAGCATTTTGATTGACTGAAGGCTCACCACAGGTTTGAGGTAGTGGGCCAGTATATTCTCTGCTCTTGGCTCAAACACCATCAGAAGGCCAGGTGTGGCTTTACCTGCATAGTGAGCCCCAGCTTCTTGATGCGTTCCTTGCCATCTCGGGTCCATGGCGCTGGTTCATCATCGTTTCGCTTCAGTAGATACCGCCAAACAAGAAAACCAGACTTGCCCTTTTCCGGCCAGTACTTCACAACCTGTAAAGAGAGGGCCACGTAAAAACACACTGGTTTTGACACTTTGAAGTGTTTGACAACAAAGCCCTCTACACAAAACCTGAAAGCACGGGGACCCAGATAAACGAGGTCCCCTTCACGTCTCATCGTACCTTGTAGATGCCATCGTAGCGGTTGCCTTCTTCTGGGCTGTATTTGCTGTGCTTGCGGCCCTTGCAGCTGCGCACCACCCGCACAGGCTTCCCTGCTTTCCAGTCCCTGGCCTCGGCTCCGTCTTTGGCATTTACTGCAGCGTTGCAGTTTAGAGCCAGGGCCCTGGTGTAGACAGGCAAACGATTGTGGGATTCGAATTAGATTTAAACGCAGCATGATGGCTGCAAAGCAAAAACTGTAACAATAGCGTTCATGAACTTATTGATTGTGAATGTAAGTAGGTGAGGAGAATTGAATAGTGTTCCTCGCATACCTGTTCATGTTGGTGAGCTTCTGGTCGCACGATTGCTCGGCTGTTCTCTTGTTCCCAGAGAGATCTCTCCCCCCAGAGCCAGTGTAGGTAAACTCATTTCCATCATCCTGCAGCCATGCAACGAAGGTTTAGAAGCGGTTGAAATATTCACCCACAAGTTGGACAAGTGCTCATGTTGTTACAGAAACCTACATTAAAAATCCCCTTTCTTCCCCTCATACCTTGTCATCCTCATAGCCTCCAGCCAGTACTAGAGAGTAAGCTCCATCATTGCTCCTTCCATGAATACCAGCAACATGTGGCCTATGCACACCAGACTCACTGACCTTCAGAGATACAAATGTTGGGCACAGTAACCATCAGATTCACGATGTAACAAATCGCACATAAGACAAGAAAATTGGGGCATAGCTCAATTGACTCACCTGAACCCTGAACTTCCACAGGGCTCCCACTGGAACACCAGGGATACGGCCGTGATGGTTGGAAGGCACAATGGTGCACTGCTTGGTGCGGCCAACACAGGCCATACCCTGTGAAAACGAAGGAAGCGATATAAAAGGTAAAAAAAAAAATCAAAGATGGAATAACTTGGATAAATGAGAATCCATGTAGCCTCTTCCCAACTGGGCCTGTCGCATGAGAATGCTTACTTTGCCCCAGTCCCTTTGGCTGGTGGAGCTTGCGGACGCCATCTTAGATTTCTTTTTGCTGTCCTTTAACTTTTCTCCAGCCAGAACCACTTCACTGGCATCATTTCGACATTCTGGACAATACCTGGAAAATAGGTTCTCCTTTAAAGGCTGGCATTTTTGTAAACATTTGGCCACGGGCCTTCATTGTGAACGGTGCTCTACCAACCAGTCTTCGTCTTCGGGGATTGTGGTTAGAGGGGGGTTCAGGCAGTACGTGTGAAAGGCCATGTCACACTCATCGCAGAGCAACTGTTTGTCCGGATCTTGTTTGATTCCACACACGTGACAGTTACACCAGCAGCAGTTCTTACTGGGGTTGTCCTTGCAATGCTTGCATTCCGGTCCATTTGACCCTAGCACACGACAAACAAGAATATATTTCATGACAAATGATTAAACACTGATACATTCTGGTCATCACGTTAGAATATCAAACATTGACTGACTTTTTAGAGGACTCTCAGATCCATCAGCAGCACCAGGCTCTTCAATTTTATAAATCTCCGTCAGAAACATGATCCGACAGTCGTTCAAAGAGTCTCCTGCATCCCTATTATGAGAACACACCGTCAGGATGGTTAGTACAGTCTCAGCATGTGAAATCATGAGTCAGCAGCACTGTTGTTATACTGCAGAGTCTGTGGATGCAAAAAGAATTACAAGCAAGTTCCTGATACATGTTTAATAGCACAAGGCCATTCTACTTTTAGATCAACGTTTACGCAACAGAAAAGCACTAACCCGAGCAGTATCTTGGCATACATCTCATGTGCAGTGCGAGTCTCCCTTTTCTTCTGGATTTCCGCATCGTACCAGTAGCCACGCTCCTTGTGCTCATCTGGATTGTAATTGACCATCACAACCATGCCCACTTCCAGCTGGTGCCACTGGTACACTGTACGGGCCCGCGGACGCACATCCTTTGCCAGCAGCTGCACAACCGCATTCTCTGGATAGCTGGATGAACCAAACACACACCATCAATAATTGTGTGCTTTCTTTATGCGACATGTACAATCAAATAATTGAAAAACGCAACACAAATCAGTGTGTGCATGTTGAAATCAGGAAACAATAACACATGGCTGACTGCAGAACAACCATCACTGTGTTTGGTCCAGTTACCTTGTTCTACAAGTCAAACTGCTGCACATGCTTGCTCCCCCCAGTACCCATCCTTTTATAACAAGTTAACAAATGAATATGTGGATAACATCGGATAGTCAAACAAAAACATGGAGGCAATCAAGAAATACTGAGAGAAGCGTTAACTTTTCAGATGTACGTACTACACAACGTTAGGCCTGCCAACTTATTAGTGGAACAAAACCAGAAATTATCACAAAGAGACCCTGACCTATTGTGATCCTATTGTAATCCTACATGTGAATGTGACGCATGTGAAATAGTTTTAAAGATTCTCACTTTTCATATTTAACATGGTAGTAAACGTCCTCTTTTTCTGGTTTAGCTTCAGCATCAGTCTCTTCTGAAGGGTTTCTTGTAGTCTTGGTCACGTTTAACACCTGAGCTTCAAACCAGGCGCCCATGTTCAAGTCTCTGGCATCCACAAATTCATGAATCTAAAAAAAGTAAATCGGAAAAGAATATGCAGGTTACATTTTCCTGTTTCAGGTGTTTATCACGTGGCCTCTGAAATTGCTGGCAGTTTGGGTGTTAGATTAAAACTAAAGCATCATAATGCAACAGAAAACTAAGCTTGAAGTAAGTCTACAAAAACTGAGTGTGAAAACCTTGTCATAATTACAGATGTAATTGCAGTCTGGAGCTCCGTTTCCAAAACATAAGATAATAAAAAAAAACATTTTTAAAAACACAACAACAACAACAACTGGACGGTACTGAAAATACTAACAGTCCAGGAAAAATAGGTGAGCAAATGCAATAAAACAAGGACAATTTACAAGGCATAGATAAATAAAGTAATTCAAAGTAGTGACAGACAATAAGCAGATTAAGAACAGTAAAAATATGTCAAGAAGTGCGGTCGAAGGTTCTTGTCTGAGATTGTCTTAAGTGCGCATGTGCGGGCATTTCTGAACTGCACGTTCATACTTGACAATGCATTCGAAGTGGATACACTCATTGGCCCATTGGTCACATCAAAACCTTAATCCACTACAATGTAAACGAGCAAACAGACAAGTATATTTTAATTCGAGGCTGAGGCTGGCAAAATTCCATGACTTATCAGAACTATTTATTCAATTCCATGACATTCCCTGACTGGAATATACAATTCATATTTCCATGACAATACTGAAATTCCACGACCCCTGGAACTCAATGCACATCAGTCATATTACAGATGTTTTTTTTTTCTACAATGTTGAATCAAGTACGAAACACAGTTCAAGCAAACAGCTAGGTCCAGCTACCATGATGTAAGCATGAAATTATTTGCGACACAGACCCACCGCAAGTTCTAGAGCAGGGCAATCCTACTCATACTTAGAGATCTAAAAAACCAATGTGACTCGTTGCTACGGGAACAAACTAGAAAAACATCAACCTACAACTAGACAAATACGATAACCACATCGAATTCCAGCAGGAAATTTCTGCTGCAGTGTATAAGCCTGGACAAACTACTGTACCCCAACTCTTCAATAACCAACTCACCTTGTATACGCCAAATCCAGGGTCAATTAAGTTTGGAGCATCCGTTGGAGCAGAGGTACCAGCTGCCTGCCCCTCAGCCTCCCCATGTGTTGAGCTCTTGTCCGACTCGCTCTGCGCTGAGCCGCAGCCAGAATCAGAGTCCGACAACTCGGCCTCTTTGTCCTTGCTTTTGACAATCTCAGCAGGGGGCAAGGACTGCCGGACAAGCAGCTGCACTATGTCATTCAGACCTACGTTGTAGTCAAAGATGGTGTGGCCATCCTCCATCTGTGAACACAGAAAATGGGAGACATTCAAAAACACTGTACGGTGCATTATAATTTGCACTTAAAGTAAACAAAGAAATAGAAAATGACAACATAAAATACTCTATTATAAAAAGCCTACTCTTTTCCCACCAACTATTAAATTAGAGCTGAAAGTGGCCATGATGTAGTAAAAAAGAAAACATTCTACATCCATCCCAAAACTATTTTGTCACCTAAGAGGCACTGCTGCAATAATGTAGATACCGTTGTGAATACAGCAATAGCAATGAAAACATCCAGTTTTACTAACTTCAAAGCAATGAGTCATTTTACATGTACTGTGCTGTGTGTAGGCAGGATCAAAACTTAACTGAGCGGTTGAATTTCAGATGGCAGAAGTACTGCTAACCAACTAACTAACTCGCCCTCAGGATGTATACGACAAAGGCAGGAAATGGCAAGGCAGAACTTAAGAAAGCCAATGTGCAGATTTGAAACGAGGAAAACCCTTAATGTTGCAGTTTTATGAGCATTTACCTTCATTTTTGGTAAATGCTTTTTAACCTGATATTTACTTTAGGAATTACAGCAACCACACAGAAATGGAATGTTTGCCCTCCTTGCAATCAACAGCATTGTGTGTTGTGCAATTTACACTGTTTCGCTAATTGAATAAAGAAATATATTACATAGAAACAAGTCATTCTCTTGCAGTGACATGTCAAAAATGTTTGATCCATTTTGGCAATTATATTCAAGACTGACTAAATAAATAAGGAAACGATATCTACACATTGTAACAGGGGTAATGTTAATACAGTTGATTGCGCTCCGTTTTGATGCAAGTTTGGGCCTGACTGTTTAACAAACAGTAGACCATTGACTAGATAAATCCGCAGGCGGTTACATAAATGCTGCTGGCTGTTAGAGGACATACCGAAAATCATGATTGTCACAAATTACGCACGTTTCGTACACTTTATTAACTATCCTTTACTGCATAACAACTCATTGTGCTCAGTGACGTCATACCTGTTTCCCCCGATAGAAAAGCCTCTGCCTCTCTGGCTCGACCTTAAAAAGCTCCAATATTTTCAGCCGCAACTCATTCACTTTTGTGAGTTTGGAAAGAGAGTCAATACGGTGAGTCTCTCTCCCATCCATGGTGCGCACTTGAATCCACATTGCAGCTTTCCTCAGGAAAGAGTAGATGGAAGTTAATTGTTAAGTCGTTCTCCGGTGGGAGACTGTCACTTGTAGAGTTATTAAAGCACACACTATTACACTAAATAAGGTTTTACTAAATATCACATTTCTACTCAACACAATCTCAAACATAGCCTAAATAAAGTTTCCATTCACCCTTGAAATACAATACAAGGCTTACAAAGATGGATTTGTCAGAACGACATGATATACTGCTGTTAGTACAATATGTTGCTAAAGTTCAAAATTCAGTAACCTCAAAGGGAGTGTTTTAGCTATATGACCTCTGCAGTACGGGTTTCTGACACCCACATCCATGTCATAATATCAAAGCCTATAAAAATAAAGGGTGTTCTCAATACTGTAGTGTAGTGCGGGAAGATGGGTTCAAAGCCACTCCCACTCCTTTAAAACGCTGCACATCCGGGCGCGAGGAAGCATTATTTCTGGGCATGACAATAGTGTGGATAATATTTAAACTACTAGGAACCGCTTTGCCACTCAGTTTCTTCAGTGTATTGTTTGGAGGCTGGCTATGCAGCCAACATGCGTAATCAAGATTGTTCAAAGGATGATTTTGTCACCTGAATCGATAATCTCGTTAATCTCAGCTGGCGGGAGGAAGAACATTCGTAGTAGCGCTAACCTCGAGTTTGACCATCGTTTCCCTGAATGGCTATATTTGCAAACATTAAGCCTGGACAGTATCCGCCATTCAACTTTCCTATGCAGCGCATAAAAGTAGCCAGGACGAATTGATATAAAAAAATAAAAAAAGTTTCACTACTTAGAAAACATTTCGCTATGGGTCCAAGAGGACGAGTCTCCCTGCATTTTAGAAGATAGTGAATTCATTGCCGATTGCTCGTGAAACGTAATAAGCAATCTGATTATTAGATAAATTACTTTACTGTCTTGTTTAAACGTTACTTTGCGCTATAGTTTACACAGCAAAACATTAAGCTAACATTCGCTAATATCAATAAAA